>JAJPUD010005003.1:27210-73011 GCA_023553655.1 Myrmecobius fasciatus | reverse complement strand
GATAGATAGATAGATAGATAGATAGATAGATAGATAGATAGATAGATAGATAGATAGATAGATAGATAATAGATAGATAGATAGATAATGAGAGAGAAAATAAGATAATTATATGAAAGGGATAACAGTATATTGTATCTGAAGGGGAAAATGTTAAGCTACTGGGTAATGAGGAAAGTTTTATGAAGAAAATAGTATTTGAACTAGGTTTTAAAGGATGTACAAGAATGCCACAGACAGTGATTGCAATAGGAAGATTTAGCACAAAGACATTACGGTTCTGGAGAAAAGTATTCAAACTACTACAGAGATTGCAACTCTGATGGTCTGTCCATGTTGTTCAAATGCTAAATGTATGTTTACTTAAAAGATTATTTTATGGAGAATTCACACAAGGCAAGCATTCACACAAAGATCAGAAGAAGCTATATAAGGACACTCAAACTTTCTCGGAAGAATTCTGAAATCTGTTAGGAGACACTGACATAAGACCACCTAACATAATGTACCTGCCTCAAAGAAGGTTCAGTGCTCTCTTAAGTGAAGCAAAATTGTGATAGCTCAAAAGAAATGTGAAATGTGTAAATGTAGAGACACTCCAAATGTTCATATGGAACATTTATGTCTGCCCTGTGATAGAACCTTCCAAGCTCTTACTGATCTGAGCAGCCACAGAATTACACCCTTCACCTTGACCCCAACGTCATGAAGTCATTTGGGTTCTCTTCAAGGACAAATGACAATAATCATTTAATCAGATAACCATGTGAGCAAAGTCATGAAGATTGGAATGTGTAGGTTCATGTGTAGAACCAGGTAAGCATTTCTGTTTAGTTAGACCACAATATATGGCTTATAGTAGTCTGAGATAACCCTAGAAACTGAAACCAAGAACTCTACCCTCCCCTAAGTGCCCACAGGTGGCAATGTTCCTGCCTCACTGCCTCTGCATTTCTCTCCCAGGGCCACCCTTGGCAGCACAACTGGGCCTGAAGTTCCTTATCAGCAGAGGTTCCCTCAGTCTTCCTTGACTCAGACATCTGACTCCCCATGCTGTCTGGGAAGTGAAAGTTCCTGAGGCTGGGCCTAGGCAACCTCCAACCCAGCTAACCCCAGGGCTCTCTGCTTGTTTCAGAGGAACTAGTCTGGAGGTGTTTACACCTCACAGGGGTCAAACCTCTATCCTGGTATCCTTAAGCTCTTCCCTGATTGTTCCAGGAAGACTCCTGTTCTGCCCACCCCCTATTTGTTTTTACCTCTCTATGTTCTCCCTGAGGTGCAGTTTTGTCTTATTTGTAGGGGAAATATGGAGAGCCTGGAATTTTCTGATCTACTCCACCACCTTCCCAGAATCCAGATTTGAATTTCTTACACTAGTGTGAAGTCAGCATCACTCCATTTCTCTATTTTGAAAGAGTTTCATTCAGTGGTCCATGTGTCTTTATTACTTTTGAGAGTTCTGTACAGTTATGACAAATAACTCCAACCATGTCTCATTTTTGCTTTTCAAGTCTCAAGGAAAAGGCAAGGGATCTAAAATCGTTGCAAGAGATTACATTGTAGCCTTCATTGAACAGTAGCTTCACGAGCTTCAACGCACTATCTGTAGGTATACTGGTTATCTTTTCTGAAGTATGGGAATCTATTGAACAAAGCATTTATTTTCAGTGTTTACTGTCAAGCATAATTTCAAGACAACTCTTTCCGGCTTGTTTGACATTTATTGAATAATTGTATGGCATGCCTTGTAAGGCAGTAATTGTTCATTGACCATTATATGTATACAAAGAATAATTGCCTTCTGAAAATTTTCAATAAAAAGATTCCAGACTGAGGATGCTAGACAAAACTTTTTCTGAGATATATTGAGTTTCCTTTCAGTTTTCAGGGCAGCCATTATCTCATCACATCTAGAAATCCATTTCATGTATGGTTTTACTAACAAAGGACTCCATGGGTAGGTTTCTTCTACAAACACAAGTGCATTTGGTTCACTAATTAAAATTCAAAAAGAAGAAACAGGACTTTTCTCAATGATAATTTGTAGGATAGGTAATAGGCCATACTAAAGTAAAATAACTTTAGCTATTGCTAGCATCCTTGTGTTGCTTGAGAAGCAGTACACCATTGCCAAGAACAGCCATCTTTATCTTTCACTTATTACTGTGGCTCTTCATCTTTTTTATTGTGAATTGGGGTCAGACAAGAATCACTTTGTTTATTGCCTTTTTAGATTGACATCCACAGAAGGAACTTCACTGATGGGCTTATTTGTTGCTAGAATCAAATAAATAATACTTTTTCTCTGCCTTACTCATTTCAATTGTATCATTTACATCATCAAATTCACTATCTGAAAATTCACCATGGAGATGAATTGAATAGGATACATTTTATTATTTCTAAAATCTAGTTATCTTAGTCCCTCAGATATTTTATTAGGATGCAAGCAGAGTTTTATTATTTTACAAAGTAAATTATAAAATCTGAACATCTGAAAAACCAGGAAAATAAACAAGTAACTTAATAAGATGGTAGAAGCTACATACAATGATAAATTTTATTTTACTCTATAAATACATTATAAGGTTTTATAAACATTTGGTAAATTCTGACATTCCGAGAGAAAAAGGTTAATATGGTCAAATAAATGAATCCGTAGAAATGTGTAGGATTATTTATTCTTATTGACAAGAGAAATATAAAACATTTGAATATAGATATAGATATATTTGAATAAAATTTGACATATCTATCCATATAGAACCACATTTTATTTGAAAAAATTTTAGAATGCTGGAAACATTGATAGTAAAGTTATAGAAAAGTAATGAAGTGTTGAATTGAAATATCCAAAGGATTCAACTAAAGAAATAACCAAAGGCAGTTTCAAGTATCTAATTTTACTTTTGTTATTTAAAATGCTTGGTCCTCTTAGTTTTAAAGATTCAACTCAAATTCACTTCTCCATTGCTCTAGTCCATTTGTGAATTTTTTTGGGGGGGTGCTATAACAACTTTTATGTATCATTCATTTTTGTATTCTATCATAAGTTCTCTCATATTTCACATTTATATCTGGCTTCTCTAATAAGTTTGTAAACTTATTTCTATAGCTCCTGTAGTATCTAGCAACACTATGTATATGTTGTAGGTACATATTAATTGAATTAAAATTGTTTAACTATTTTTACCTTTCTTTTAAAATTATATTATAAATGCATTAAATATTTTTTTCTGCAAATCATAAAATTACCTTAGTCTCAGAAAAAGTTGCATTGATTGTAAACATTACTGGAATTAATAAAGAAAAATCATGATATGGAAGGTAGACCAACATAAATGAAGTAATATGCCTTATGAATGATGTTATTTGGTATATGGTTTTGGTAGCAATAAGATACTTGGGGGACAACCATTTTGGAATAATGTATGCCACTTTGACTTTTTATCTTGCCATTTATATGTTATGGAATTTAGGTGAGCCACTAAAATTACCATATTTAAGTTTTCCATCATTAAAAATTAGAATGACAGCAATGTCTGGTCCCAATCTCATAATATATTACAGTTTTTAGATTTTAAAGATCTATAAGGTGTATATATATGTTTGCTGAGACAATTAGAGTTAAATGACTTGCCCAGGGTCACACAGCTAGGAAGTGTTAAGTGTCTGAGGTCAAATTTGAACTCAGATCCTCCTGACTTGAGAAATGGTGCTCTATCCTAGCTGTGCCACCTAGCTGCCCCTATATTTTCTTTTCTTTCTTTTTTTTTTTGCCAAGGCAATTGGGGTTAAGTGACTTGCCCAGGATCCCTATATTTTATTAAAATAGGTAGTTTCCAATTTTAAAATATCCGACTCTCTAATTTCCAACAAATGGAATAACTGTTAAAAGTGGCTGTCTCGTCTATCCTAGTTAATTCCACAGATTAAGGTACTGATTCTATTTATACCTCTTTATATAGCACATCTGGGCCTGTGAAACTAGAGTACAAATGTTGTGGCTCCATTGTCACTGATGAAAAATTTGTTATAATTATTTGTAGGTATTTTTCATTTTTTACCTGTTTTCACTACTTTTATTCTTAAATTCCCTCAGGATATCCACTTTATACATGTTTTGATAAAATTTGTACAAAGTCATTTATCTTCTACACTTTATATAATTATAGCATTATCAAGGTCACTATCCATTACAATGGAGAAAAATTTAATAAGCACATATGCTTTGCTAAAATGAATGAATGAATAAAAAGCATTTATGAAGTGCTTACTATATGCAAATAACAGTGCCATGTAGTGATGTAGTGATAAGTGCTTAATGGTAATTATCAGATGGCCAATGAGTAATCTCTTTGATTGCATTTATCAGCAATCATATAACTTTAATATTCATTTGAGAACCTTAAAGGCACTTGTATGTATGTATATCCAGTGTCTGACATATAGTATAAACTTAAGAATTGTAAGCTGATTGACTTATATAAATGTCAAAATAATTTTGATAGCAATAATAATGTTTGTTCAAATATCAAATTATTGAAATGTTCAAATTTCAAATATCTTAGCATAGTTTACCTTTCTCCATTACCACTGGCAATAATGGAGATTTCTGGCTTTTATCTCTCCCGAAATAAATTATTTCAGAACCAGCTCATAAAACTTTTGAAGTCCCTTGATATTGGTGCGGCAGAACAATCCCAGGTGAGTTTCATCAATTCGAGCCAAAGCCAGGATGAAAATAAGCCAGACATTATATGGCACATTAAATTTCTGGAGCTCGACTCTTTTCCCTTAATCTCAGTGCAACAGCATCAAAATGGCATCCTTTACTCACTGCAATGGGAAAATAACAAAGCAAGAATAAAATTGATGCTGCAAAATGAAGCACATCACCACATTTTCATTCAATCTGCACATCCCAAGAGCCAGAAAAGCATAGCCAAGTCTTTCAAAGTGAATCCAGATGTCGGCCAACACTACAGCAGGGTTTTAATTATTAAAAAAACAAAAAAGAAGCAACTCCTTAGGTACTTTCTAAACAGGTGCTTCTTCACATGAAACAGAAGAGTTGAGAAAACAGATGTGGTATTGTGTCTATTGCAAGTCTAGGGAAGAAAAGTATAATATAGCATCAAATACTAAGAAGTAGCATAGAAAATTATATTATTAATAGGTACATAACATTTTGTAATAAACCCACATAAAATAAAAGCTTTATTAATGTAATACTTTCATTTTGTAGTTGAGAAAACTAAGGACAAGAACAAGGGATTTATCATTTAGTAAGTCACTACTAGAGATGTTTCTCACATTCAATTTTATTATATAACTTGTCATTCAACATTTTGTAGAATCCTTTGGTAATCTCTTATTATGCTTATGACAGAATTTAAATATAAATTCATTCATGTTCAATCAAATAAAAATACTAAGGATTTTTAAAAATATGAAAGTGGACCTTGGATAATAGGTTGATACTGAAGATACAGATTTGGGAGCCACCGGTATAAAAGTGATAGGTTGAATTCCTGAAAAGTATGCTGCCTCTGAGGCAGTGTAAATAGAGAAGAGAAAACCAAATATTGAACACTGAGATACTCATAATTAACAGGAGAGAGAAGAAAAAGACACCAATGAATGAAACCAAGAAAAGTACAATGTAGGTTTTCTCTATTTCACCCTACTTGTCCTTGAAATTTGGACTATATTGCCTTCCTTACCAGGCAGATATAGATCAAGACGATTGGAGTTGGCCCTGGATGAAATGGGATGCCTTGGACTTTGCCACTGGTCCCAGATGACTCTGGAGGGGAAAGTGAGGCAGGTGACTTTGCCCAGCCCTCCCTCACTTAAATCCAACTCACTTGCGTGTCATGGCATCCCCTTCCTGACATCATGGTGCTCTTTGAGAACGAAGAACAAACAACAGCAATGGCAACAACTAGGCAGAAGAGGGCTAATATATAATAACCCTAGGAAAATCAGCTAGATCCAGATTGTGAAAGACTTCAAAAGTGTTGACCCTTTCCCCTCCCCCAAGGTTTCCTTTTGATCCTAGAAGTAATAGATAATCACTGAAGTTTATAGAGGAAGGAAGTGATATATTCAGACTTGTAGCTTTAGGGAAAACATTTTAGTAACAATATAGGAAGATGAATTGGAGAAAACACCAATTAGGAGACTAATAATATTTGAAAGACCATGTGAGCTTAATCTAGGATATTAATTGTAATTTATAGAGGCGAGGATAGATAGGAGATGTTATGCAAGTAGAATTAACTTGAACATGATTTGATATGTCAGGTGAGGGAGAGTAAGGGAATGAGACTGATGGCAAGGTTGCAAAACTGGGTGACTAGAATAGTGATAACCTTGACAGATAGAAATAAGTTTGAAAGAAGGCAAGTTTGGAGATAAACATAATAAATTAATCAACAAATACTTTTTATTTCTTTAATTTGAGAAATTTCTCATTAAAAACTTCCTTTATAGTAGAGGGTCCTAGTTCTATCCGAACACATTCAACTAATTGTCCAAGTTGCAAATTAAATTATCCCAACAACCTGAGCTTGTGTTTAATCCCTTATTTCATCTAAATTTGTATTTTGGGAGAAATAATAAATATTTTGTTTCTGTGTGTGTTTTTGCACATGCACATATAGGTGTGTGTGTGTGTGTGTGTGTGTGTGTAATTATCAAGTTGAAGAAAGTGATCATGAGTGTACTAGAATTAAGGTCATAACACTGTGCCCCATCTCTTCTCTTATTACTCCTTGGCAAGTTGGGCTAGTTTTTTCTTTAAAAATATTTTCTTTAAAAATAAAAATTTTGAGATAATTCCTTGAGACTTGGTTGGCTTAAATGGTTAATATCTATTCCTTATCAAATAGTAAAAAGGAGCCATGAGGAGCTTTAGGATCTCTGTTAACATTTCACATGGTGAAATGATGGGTAACTCAAGCAAGAGAGTTTCATTCAGATGAATCAATTTGAGGTGTCCTCTGTGCAGATTTCTTGAATATCTTTCTGCTATGGCCAAGTCAATCTGTTTGTTAGCAATTAAATGACCTATGATTGTCTCATCTTCATCCAATATCAAACCTCAGCTACCCAGGAATTGGACTTAGTCAAACCTAGTCAAGAATAAGGAGGCCAGTAGTTTGACATATATGCAAATTACTGTACTATAAAATAACACACAAAATTGAATTGGAGACATTGCAAAAATAATGCTACATGAAGTCCAAAGGGGAAAAAAGTCATTAGAGTTTGTAGGAACCAAAATATATTCTAAAGGAGATAAAATTTGAGTTGGATTTTAAAAGATGTATAGAAATTCAATAGCTAAAGAAGAGGAAGGAGGTCATTACAGATTGGAAAGATAGGATGGTGCCAGATCTTAGAGGCCTTTAACTTTACTCAGTAGACAATACAGAGCCATTGAAATGTTTTGAACAGATTAATAAGAAGTCAATATTTATATAGTGCTTACTACATGCCATGCACTGTGCTAAGTACTTTACAATTATTATCTCATTTGAATCTCACAACAACCCTAGGAAGCAGGTGCTATTTTTATCCTCATTATAGATAAGGAAACTGAAGCATACAGGAGTTAAATGACTTGCTCAATGTCACACAACTAGTAAATATCAGAGACTGGATTTGAATTTAAGTCTTCTTGACTCCAATATAGAAGACACTCTGTACCCTGAACCATTTAGCTGTAATACAGCCAACTCTACCTATAAAGATGAAATGGCTGGCAGCATCTAAATTATTGATCGGAGGAGCAATGGTTTTCAAATTTTTTCCCTTAGTATCCCTTTATACTATTAAAAATTATTGTGGATCTCTCCCAAGATTTTTTTTTGTTTATGTGGGTTATGTTTATAGATACTTAACATATTAGAAATAAAAACAAAATTTGAATTTGTTGAACCTCTGAAAGGGTTTCATAGACCCTCTAGGGTTCTCTGGACCACACTTTAAGAAGCACTGGTATAGTGGAAGTCTGGTAGTAATGAGGACCTGTACTAGGCTAGAAGAATGGGAGTAGAAAAAAGGGAATAGAAACAAGAGATATTGTGAATATAGAACCTATAGAGTTTGGTAACATTAGAAAACTGAAAAATTAGGGAGAGAGAAGAGTCAACAGTAATACCTTGGTTTAAATCATGAAAGAAGTTGGTGCACAATGGTGAGGAAGGGCCACTGGTAGAACCCAGTGGAAGTCTTCAGACTAAGATTTTCTATTCTTTTGATCTCCTTACTTCAAATGTTGACTTGAAGTATTTTACCCTGGCTTCAAATCCTGTGTCCAGCCAACTATCTAATTTTGTTAGAAAATCACTTTTAATGCCTATTTTTCCCATGTACATTTCCCAACCCCCTTTCAAGTACTCTGCCCAGTAATACCTGAGTGGGACTTCATAGAGGCTCTTATGACGAAGCTCCCTTCAGTTCCCACACTGATTTTTGATTGTTCCTGATTGTCACGCAAGAAAATCCAAGAACAAGGAAAGAAAGGGTTAAGTCACTAGCAGGACCATCAGACTAGTTTCATGGTCCTGCCAGCATTGTCCTGTACAGAAGGGCCAGTGTATCTTCCTATGCAAACTAACTGTAGATGTGGAGATAACTATTCATTCTTTTGTTACAGTCATTATCATTAATATAGACTATATTCCATTATAGTTGTCAGTGCTGTAACCTGCCTGTTCTGGGTAATAGAAGTGAAAACATCCATATTTCCAATATACAAGTTATACCAAACAGTGTCTCATATGTATCATTATTTCTCAGATCCACATTAGAGCAACTGCATCTCCTTAGATTACCTTTGCTCCAGGATGATTTCTTCCAGTATCTTTTGGACAGGATTAATTCCTTCATCCCAAAAAAAAAAAATTATTGGCCATCTACTATGTAAAAAGCACTGCTCTAGGTGTTAATGGAGATTACAAAGACTATGAAACATGATCTTTGCCTCCCAGGATCTTATAGTCTAACAGGAGAGATAAGACATACAAGATCTACTCTACATTTAACTCCAGTGACTGTCTCTCAGTCAGTAGTCAACTAATAAATATTTGTTAGGTACCTACCATGTGCAAGCTACCATTTCCAGGGTCAAATGTAAAATCCTCTGATTGGTGTTCAAAGCCCTTTGTAACCCTGGCCTCCTCCTACCTTTCCATTCTTATGACCTGTACACTTCTATGGAATCTACAATCCAGTGACTTTCTTGTTGTTCCTTAAGTAAGCCCCTCATCTCATGACTCTGGGCATTTTTACTGGTTTCCTGCATGCATGAAGTGCTTTCCATCCTCATTGCCACTTCCTGGTTTCCCTGACTTCCTTCAAGTAAGCTTTTCCATCCCTTTTAATTCTAGTGCCTTTCCTTTGTTGACTATTTCCAATTTATCTTTTACATAACTTTGTTCACTTATTTTCATGTTGCCTCCTCTCTTTTAACTATTTTTCCTGGTACATAATTTGTCCTTTGTTACTGAAAGTTTCCAAAATGACATTATTATGTTAGTGAAGTTATAGTGTTTTCAATGGTGACTGATGATCAGATGACATGAGCTCAGAATGCTTCACCACAAGTCAAGCACAAATAATCCATGAGAACATTTGGTGTGGATTCTCTAAATCTGTACATCTCACATTTGTGGGTTTTTAAAAAAAATGTTGTTGCTTTTTATTTTCTTTTTTTAAAAATTATATTTATTTTTAGCATTCTTTTCTGAAATTTTGAGTTCCAAATTCTCTTCTTCCCTTTAGACCCTTCCCCATCCATAGAAAAGACAAGCAACTCATTATACATATGAAGTCATGAAGAATATATTTCTATATTAGTCATATTTTAAAAAGCAAGAAAAGTAGAAAGTGAAAAAATATGCTTCAATCTATACTCAGAGTTCAGTTCTCTTTCTGGAGGTAGATATATATCACATTTCTTTTAAGCTACTTCAATTTTCTTTTGCTTATAGTGCATAGAAACTTCTGTGATATGGGTACACCAGGCTGGGCAGTCCTGTGCCAATGTCTCTCATGTCATTCAATCAATTCCAAAGTTCTTAAGAGAGAACTTGAGAATATTCTTGCATCCCTTTTTCTGATCACCATGCAAAATAGCCCTGTAGACCTTCAGTTGGGCAGTCTAATAGCTCTTCTCTCCCACAGTTTCTTTTTTCTTTTTTTTTTTTAATTTTATTTTATTTGCATAACATATGTGTGGGTAATTCTTCAACAATAACCCTTACATAGCTTTCTGTTACAAATTTTTCCCCCCAACTCCCCACCCCTCCCCTAGATGGCAGGATATCCACTACATGTTAATTATGTTAAAATATTGGCAAATCGAATATATGTATACATATTTCCAAACTTATCATTGTTGTGCAAGAAAAATCTTATCTACACAAACGATATATCAGATAAAGGAAACACAATGTAAGCAAACATCAATCAAGGAGTATGAGAATGTTATATTGTGGTCCACATTTTACATCCCTCTCTCTGGGTGTATATGGCTCTCCTCAGTGAACAATTGGAGGTGGTTTGAAACATTTCATTGTTGAAGAGAGCCATGTCCATCAGAATTGATCGTCATATAGTACTGTTGTTGCCGTGTATAATGATCTCCTGGTTCTGCTCATTTCACTCAGCATCAGTTCATGTAAGTCTCTCCAGGCCTCTCTGAAATCATCTTGCTGGTCATTTCTTACAGAACAATAATATTCCATAATATTCATATACCATAATTCATTCAGCCATTCTCCAATTGAAAGGCATCTTTTCAATTTCCAGTTTCTAGCCACTACAACAAGGGCTGCCACAAACATTCTTGCACATGTGGGGCCTTTTCCTTCCTTTATGATTTCTTTGGGATATAAGCCCAATAGAAATGCTGCTGGGTCAAAGGGTATCCACAGTTTGATAACTTTTTGAGCATAGCTCCAAATTGTTCTCCAGAATCTCCCACAGTTTCTTTTGGAGCCTTCCAAACATTGAACTAGCTCTGACAATGTGTGTGACAACTTTATTATCAATATGTATGTCCTTGGAACGTATACTGCCAAGGTAAATAATCTTGTCCCCAGTATTCAAAACTTCATTTGCTGTAACTATGGCTCCATATAGGATGGCACTGCTGGCTGATGGAATACCTGTGTTTTCTTGCTGGTAATTATTTGGCCAAAATTATCACAAGCAGCAGAGAATTGGTCCATATTTTGTTGCATCTCAGCTTCAGGGGCTGCACTGAGTACACAATCATTGTCAAACAAATCACGCACCAACATTTCCTCCACTTTAGTCTTATTTTGTACCTTTTTCACATTGAATAATTACTATCAGTGTAGTAGCTAATCTTGATACCATGTTTGTCTTCCTTGAAGGCATTTGACTACATGGCTGAAAAGCATGGGAGCAAGTACATAGCCTTGTTTTACTCCACTGGTGACTGGAAAAGTTCCAGCACTCAGGCAAGTATCCTGTCATGAAAGTGACTTACAATACTGATGAACTTCTCTGGGCAACCAAATTTCAACATAATTTTCCATAAGGTCTCACAACGTTAGAGACCTTGGTGAGATCTACAAAACACACCTCTGTTCTGCTCCTGGCATTTCTCCTGGAGCTGCTGGGCAGCAAATACCATATCAGCCATTCCTTGGCCCTCCCTGAATTCACAGAGGTTCTCAGGTAGATGACCATTTTCCAGATGAAGGATCAGCCTATTAAGGAGGCTTGCCAGCAACGATTAATAGAGAGATCCTGCTGGGATTGTCATAGGACAATCTAATCACTTTGCCTTTATAGAAATGGACAATGGAAGTGTCCTTGAACTCCAGGAGGATAACCTCCTCTTGCCACATAACCTGGAAAATTTCAGTCAGTTTTTGCATGAGCAATGGACTCCCACTCTCCTACACACCTTATAAAATTCAGCTGGAATAAATGAACACTAGGTGCTATCCACAGAAAATGAGTTTAATGTCATTCAAAATCTCTTCTTCAATTGGAAATTCATTTAGAAAGAGACTGACGTCAACTTGAGGTAAACAGTCAGTGGCTTCAACATTGACTGATGATGCTCTATTGAGAACACTATGTATTCGGCCCACCTCGTCAGGATCACGTCCTTATCCCAATCAATGTCTCCTTCAACATTGAGATGTGCCACATGTCTTTGGCCCACAAATAGCATTCAGGGCATCACAGAAGCACTTTGGATTGTTGCTATCAATATAAAATTGAATTCCATGCCAAAAATCCCGCATCTCTGTAAACTTTGCTTGTACTTTACTTTTAGGGAGTTAAATGCTGCCTTTATTGTTGTTATTTGTCCTTCATTCTTGAAGAGGATCATGACATCAGGGAGGGGATGCCATGCCATGCAAGGGAACTGGATTTAAATGAGGGTGGGCCAAGCACCTCGCTTTCTCCTCCAGAGCCGTCTGCATCCAATGACAAGATATAGATCAGAACAATAGGACATGGTCCCAGATACAGTGGGAAAACTGGGCCTTTTTAAACTAAGGTCTTTCAGAGGTCTCAGTCTGACTGAGGCAAAGCCCATTCAATGATTGAGATTCGGTAAGAACAGAGGCAAAGAATTGTCTCTATTATAATTTAAAAAAATCAATGGAGAAGGGGAAGACCCTCAAGGATTTTAGCCAAAACAGAAACAAATGCTATTTTTATTCACTCTGAGTTAATCTGGACCAAAACAATGACCAACTGGGGCTTGGCCAGTGACCTATTGTTGACCCATCTGTATGGAGCCAGATGAACTATATTATTGGTAAACCTTGTGGAATTCTTGTTTTTCATTAAGTGGCTTCTGAATTTCCCCATCACTTTCATCAAAACAATCTTGATGTTTGTGAGTGTTCTGACCCGTGTGAGTAAATGTAATGCTGAATACCAAATCTCTGAAAGCAGCCCCCTCCTTTTCTGCTTCACTATTGCAAACCATGTGTTGGCTCAACTTTCCCTCCAACTTAGTAATGAACTGTTCCTGCTCAGAGAAGCATTCTAATCTGTTGATTTTAAGTCTTCTGGTAGTCTTTTTGCTTTGGGGCCTTTGCTTTTGTTGAATGCAATTATTTAGTTTGGAGAGCAAAGTCTTTTTTGGTCCAGCACTCTGAACCACATGTTGCCTTTGTTATTCTCACATCCTATCTGTCTTTTCTCCTTACAAGGACATAGTCTATTAAATGTCAATGTTTACTGTGAGGGTGCCTCCAAGAAGTTTTATTGCATTTAGGTAAAACAGTATTGGTGATGAGAAGGTCATGAGATACACAAATCTTCAGTAGTAAGTGGCTATTGCTGCTACTGTTTCCAATTCCACTCCCAATGACTCCCTCCCATGTCTGGTAATCTGAATTTATTCTAGCATTAAAGCCATCCAGAATTGTAAGCTTATCCTCTTTTGGCACATTGATGATAAAGGTCTCTAGATCTTTATAAAATTTTTCTTTGATTTCATCAGGATTGGTCACGGTGGGAATATAGACACTGATGACAATGACATGGCATTATTCTACAAGTGGCAATCATATTGTCATGAGTCTGTCATCCATTCCTTTTGGTAGACATGCTGACTAGATTAGTTCTCATCCACCCATTCTGCTGGGGAGAGTTTTTACATGCTTGGGGCAGAATTGATGATTACTTTCAACCTGGTTTAGCCCATCTGCTGAAATAGTTTTCCAGAATATGAGTATTGTGCATTCTACAGCTTCTTGGAGCCACAGATGAGACAGGTGGATCAGGTAGACACCAAAGGTGGAAAGCAGTCCTGAAAAGGGCTCCTCATACCAGGGATACACCTTCCCTGAACACATCCTACACTTCATGGTATATTATATTTCCCCTCTCTCTACCTCATATTAGCCTAAGATATTACTATGTATATTATCCTTGTTGATGTTGATGTTCTTTTTCTCTTCAAAATGCCTTCTTGTGTTTACTTATTTGTGCCTGGAAAATTTCATTTTTGTCTTTATATTCCCCAGAATTTAACATGGTAACTTTGCAAAGTCTTGTCAGCAATTCATTTTCTTTTCCAAATACTTTTAAAAATAAAAATGTCATAAATTACCCCCCTTCTCTCTCTCTCTCTCTCTCTCTCTCTCTCTCTCTCTCTCTCTCTCTCTCTCTCTCTCTCTCTCTCTCTCTGTCATAATCTTTTATTCTAGCATTTTGTGTCACTGCAAACGTCTCAACTTATTCCATTGACTTCATAATCACAATTCTTACAGCAGAATCTTTGTGTGGATGCTTGTTATCTCTTAAAAATCTGTCTCAACAACAAAATATCCCTTTAATGGTTCTCCATTCTTTCTGTCAGGAATTCTAAATAGGTCATTTCCTCAACTAGCTTTTTGTCTGTCTGAGGTTTTAAGGGAATAAATAGGCAATATATAACTTTTAGAGATACCTTTGATCCGTTTTTCTTATTCTCTCCTAGTTGCTATTTATTCCCTTTTTTATACATTAATTCCTCTATTCCCTGAACCTAGTGATTTGTTTTTTGATCAACTTTTTCCTTTTCTCCGTGAAGATCTTCAGTGAATTCATCAGGCCTCCAATTATGGCAAAGGGGGAAAACTGATCTTGGTTTTACCTGTTTACTGGCTCCTCCTTTGGACAATACTGTTAATACTTTTTGTCTTTTCTCTGTCATTTTATTCTGTTTGGCAGTAATTTCATATTTTATATAAGAATCTTCAAAATATTCCTATGACAGGGAAGAATTACATATTATGCCTATATTATTTTCTGTTTTACAGCTGTTAAAAAAACATTCATTTCAATTAAACTCAGTTCAACAGACATTGATTTGATATCTTCTGAATGTAAGATATTATGCAAGGTATTGGGTCACAAGGACAAAAGTCCCCCAACAAATTAGTATATTTCCTCTGGTTTATATATTACTCAGTAAAAATGGGAGAGAAAAGCAAGTAGCACAAAATCATAAAGCTAGTAAAGGAATGAGTAAAGAAATCTTTCATCCTGATTCTCAATCTAATGCTTTATTTCCGACAGTGTTGTTTGTTATGTGTATGTTTGGTGAGTGTTCAAGGTGATACTTAGGACACTGCATTAATGTAAGTAGCCTACAGTGAGTTTATATATTAAAAAAAGATCTACCTTTTCCATTAACTGGCAAGGCAAAGTAATGTGTGATTTTGCCCACCAGGTGGCACTCTACTCCAGCCACCAGTCCAGTGGTCCTGTCAGCCTGGATGGCTATGCAGGGTATATTAACACTGGAATCAAGGGAAACATGAGGGAAAATGTCATGGATTGGGGATGTTCTCCCAGCCTTCTGGGCTGCTTTCAGAGAACTTTTCTGGATCCCCACCTGTCTGGATCCGGCTAAACAATGGTTTCTAATTGCTGCTTTAGTCCAGTCTGGGCGTAGCTCCTAGCCTTCAAAGATCCCAGGAGCAGTTGGGAGGCAGGAGCTCCAGGTCAGGAGGTCCCATCTTTCCCTGCCTTTAACCAGGATGTTAAGCAAGAAGTCCTTCTTTTGGACTGTGGGAGTGCTGTGGCCCCACGGAGCTGATTCCCTGTGTAGTTGCCACCAGCTTACATAGGAGCTGTCAGAACCTCCTGCAAGATCCCCCCTTTCTTTTTACTCCTCTCTTTTTACTATTAGGAGACAGCCTGTTTTCCTGAGTTAAGGTCCAGCAAGCAGGCTGGGCCCTGAGCTTGACATAACAACAATCCTTTGTTCTCACTCTCTGGATGAACCTAGCCCCAGGTAGTCCCTGACCTCAGATCAGGACCTGCAGCACCGATGTACATGAAGCCCTGCCATAAATCAAACTTCTCTCACTATTGCTATTACTCCTTGCTGTCAGAACTATAGCTTACTACGTAGCCACTAGTATGGGCATTGAGATTTGCCCACACTACAGTGGGGCCTGGCACATGGGTCGTTTTCCTCCTCCAATGGAATAAAGAAAGGTTTTTTTTTTTTTGTTTTTGTTTTTTGTTTTTTTTTTGCTTATGACCACTATTATCTCTTTGGTTTTATTTTATTTAAAATTTATTTATTTTATTTTTCAGAGTTAACTGTGATTGTGTTAACTTGTGTGAACTTTTTGTTATTTTTATACTTAACAGTAGTTGCAAAATTCCTGTGACTCTTTGGTCAATTATGCTCAGGATTGACATAGCTAATAGCTAACAATTATATAGTACTTACTGTATGCCAAGCACTACATTAAACACTTTACAATTATAATCTCATTTGATCCACATAACAACCTGGGAGGTAGGTGCAATTATTCTCCTCATTTTACAGATAAGGAAACTGAGACAATAAGGATTTAAATAATTTACCTATGGTTACCCAGCCTGTATATAAGAATCTTCAAAATATTCCTATGGCATAGGGAAGAATTACATATTATGCCTGTATTATTTTCTATTTTACAGCTGTTAAAAAACATTCATTTCAATTAAACTCAGTTCAACAGACATTGATTTGATATCTTCTGACTGTAAGATATTATGCAAGGTATTGGGTCACAAGGACAAAAGTCCCCCAGCAAATTAATATATTTCCTCTAGTTTATATATTACTCAGGCTGGATTTGAACTCAGATTTTCTTGTCTTCATTCCCAGTACTCTATTCATCATTCCACCTGTCAGTCACCTGGGTTTGGCTATCAGCATCCAAATGCACCCGTACCTCTGTGTGAGTCCAAATTTCATGGCAAAAGGGAGGAAAGGAAGCACCTTACACCCACATGCTGCTTCATCAGTACTCTGCCCAAGAGCAAATGTGCTCCCCCAGAGCACACTAAGGGACTGAAAAGTCTAAAACTAGTCTTGAAGGAGAGACTAACAGTCCTCAGCATGTTCTATCAGTTGCCTTTCTGTTTTCCCCAAACTGTTAGTTTAGTGTGATGCTCTAATGTTTATAAATGACTTTACCATGATTTTCTCATTTTATCCTCACAGTTTTGAAACAAGTGCATCACGTTAAACTTTGGGATGAATAATATTTGTATAGCAGATTAGGAATCCTGAAAGGAACACCTTGCCATGGGTATCTTCATGTAGATAATAGTACTATACCTTATCTACTGTCTTCAGCTGGCTCTTCAGCTAAAAGGAACCTTTAAAGCCATATAATCCAAGTGTATTTTACAGATAGGGAACTGTTTGTTCTCAGACTATGAACTCAGAGAATTTACAGAAACTCAGCCAAAGTCATACAGAAACTATCAGAAATGCGATTTAAACCTGAGACCTCCCAAAGACAGTGTTTCTGTTTGTTTGTTTTATTTTCATTCATCATCATAGATTTAGAAATGAAAGGTACCTTAGAAGGCCATCTATTCTATTCCTCTCATTTTACAGGAAATGGAGATCCAGAGAGCTTGTGACATGTTCACTGTCACACAGGACATTAAGTGAACAGAATTTAAACACAGATCTTCTGACTAAATCAGCTCTATTTCCACTGTAATATCAGTACATTTTTCAAGAATTATGATATGGTATGCAATAAATGCCTCATTTATTTATTTTTTTCTTTATTAAAAGCTTTTTATTTACAAAACATATGAGTGATTTTTCTACATTGACCTTTGCAAAAACTTTTTTTTCCCAAGCTTTTCCCCTCCTTCCCCCCACCCCCACCCCTAGATGACAGGTAATCTAATACATGCTAAATACAATAAATTATATGACAAATCCAATATATGTATACATATCTATACAGTTATCTTACTGCACAAGAAACATCAGATCTAGAAAGAGAAGAAGAAAAAAAATGACCAAAGAAGGGAAACAAAATGCATGGAAATATTCATAGAAAACGTTAAAATGCTGTGTTGTGGTTCACTCTCAGTTCCCACAGGCCTCTCTCTGGATGTATATGACTATCTTCATCGCTGAACAATAGGAACTGGTTTGAATCACATCATTGTTGAAGAGAACCATGTCCATCAAAACTGATCATCGTATAGTCTTGTTGCTGTGTATAATGTTCTCCTGGTTCTGCTGATTTCACTCAGCATCAGTTCATGCAAGTCTCTCCAGGCCTCTCTGAAATCCTCCTGTTGGTCATTTCTTACAGAACAATAATATTCCATGACATTCATATACCATAATTTATTCAGCCACTCTCCAATTCATGGGCGCCCACTCAGTTTCCAGTTTCTAGCCAGTACAAAAAGGGCTGCCACAAACATTCTTGCACATGTGGGGCCCTTTCCTCCTCTAAGATCTCTTTGGGATATAGGCCCAATAGAAACACTGCTGGGTCAAAGGGTATGAACAGTTTGATAACTTTTTGAGCATAGTTCCAAATTGCTCTCCAGAATGGTTGAATCCGTTCACAGTTCCACCAACAATGTATCAGTGTCCCAATTTTCCCACATCCCCTCCAACATTCATCATTATCATTTCCTGTCATTTTAGCCAATCTGACAGGTGTGTAGTGGCACCTCAGAGTTGTCTTAATTTGCATTTCTCTGATCAACAGTGATTTGGAGCAACTTTTCATGTGACTAGAAATAGTTTCAATTTCTTCATCTAAAATTGTCTGTTCATATCTTTTGACCATTTATCAATTGGAGAATGGCTTGCATTCTTACATATTTGAGTCAATTCTCTATATATTTTAGAAATGATAAATGCCTCATTTAAATCCATTTCTCACAAAAGTCAAAACATCACCCTTATGATGTCATTGGTCCTTTTTGAGAAAAAAGGACAAATCATAGGGACTTAATACAAGAATCTGAAAACCACTTTTTGCATTAGGACAGCTTGCTTAGCTGATTAATTTTTTCTGAATTACTTATCTTTTCTTTATAATTTTTGGTAAATTTTATAAACCACTTATTCTCAAAAATTGCATATTCACAAATGGTGATTTATTCTTTATTTGTATGTTTTTGCAGTAGTGGATTTATATTTTTCCACTTATGCTACCATTATGAATAACTTATATGACTTTATAATCCCCCTAGGTCAAAATAACCATTAACGATGCAACTTTATTTCTTTGCTAATAGCCGTATTGATTTAATCTGCCATCTGCCAATGTCAAAACAATGCTACCTGTCATTTCTACCTTTTTATGAGGAATTGGGCTAAGTGGTAATTGTCATGTCCCTTTTGATTGCTTATCAGATTTCTTTAATACTTCTTGTGAATGATGTTTATGATGTGTTTTTAAGCTGTTTACTATTGAATTATAACTATATTTACTAGATATGAGAAATATTCTTTTTCAGCTGAGGTTGGTTTATGGCATCATTCTTAACCCACTACTTCCAGTTTTTCCTCTCTCTTCCAATTCCTAGTTATACTTGTACATTTAGTTAAAGAATAAAAATGGAAAGGGAGGGTAGGATATTTAGAGTTGGATAATATTCTGATTTCAAGCAGCTATCTTCAACAGCTGTTTGCAAATACTGTCCTCAATTTCTCCCCAAAAAAGATAATTTTTGAATCTGAAATTTCTATACTTCTAAATGAAATCATGTGGAATCGTGTGATTGAAGTGAAAGGAAATTGGAGCAAAAATGCATTTATTTCAATGTTTTAATACATGTGGGTAAAATTAGATTTTTCATGGAAGACAAAAAGTATTACTAGGCATATTTAATGAAACATAATTATAATATAACCCTTGTGTCAGTTTCTTTCACAATTTTAAGGAGACAAGGCTCATTTGAGAGGATTTTTTTCTCATTCTCTTGACTTACAGCTTCTTCCCAAGAAACATCCCACCCCTATCCCCATTGGAACCCCAGGATTGAAAGCTACATTTCCTGACTCCAAATCTAGCATTCTTTCTACTGTACCATACCTATTTCCTATATGGTCAATGGGCATTTTATCTCCTATTTTTCAGATAAGATTTGGGGTCATCCAACATGAGCTGTAAGACATTTACTTTCATTGTTTAACAGCTTCTTTTATGCCCTTTTCTTTCCTTCCAGTTTCAGTTGTTACAAACTCCTTTACTACTACTTTCAATCCCACCCCTTTCCCTATGACCCTATTTACTAGGGGATGTCTACCTCAAGCACGTGAAGAATCCCCTAATACTTTGATTTTGAATGGGTAGATGAAAACGATTTGTTTCAAGGGCCATGAAGGTGGAAAAGCAGAAACTTAGAGAACGCATGAGTTTGAGTATTTAGCAACAGTCATATAACCTATAAGGGTCAGAGGCAGACTTCATCTGTTGAACTGAATACAATTAAATTTAATTCTTATTTGTGTGGATAATATTGACCTTAAGAAAACTGTTGAGGGAGTCTAAAAACAATTATTGCATATTGTACTCCCAAACTCTCTAATATGCTCTCTATATAGATGTATATATATTCAACTTTGCTTTCTTCTTCATCAGTAACACATAGTTTTCACATGTAAAAAGTGGAATATTTTATCTCTTGAATTGAAAATTTCTTGTTACATCTAGCAAGATGAATATCACTACCAATATTTATAATGTTAGGATCTTTTGTATCATGTGATAATTTATTGTTCACTTTAAACAGCTAATATTTTACTGACAATACTGGCAATTAATTCTGTTATCTTTTTTTAATATGGATACTGTATTCCGATTATATAAAAAAATCTCTGTGTGCGATTAGCAGTTTAACAAAAAATTGTTTATTATAAAAATCAAATTTAAACTCAAAGAAAATAACCATGGTATAGAACAGTCACTACAACGATTTTTTTAAAAAAATTCCTTAATAACCTTTTAATTTTTATCAAGAATCAATCTTACTTTTATAGAATGAGTAATATATTGACATGCCATAGGGACTCCCTGCTCTCCCAAAATTTCAGAGACTTTGGTCTATTCATTACATAAAGCCAATTCCTCTCCCTTCCATAAAGTACTATAGCACATTTAAGGTTACTGTGGGGCAACTACAGTGAACTACTATATAACAGAATTAGGATTGATGGGGAAGAGACTTCTGGGGTTAGAGCAAAAGGTTTAGCAGCAATGACAAAGAAAACCATGTCTAAACTACAGGTGTTTTTGTCATTATAAAAGGCAAGCAGTGGTAATGTATACTCAAGAAAGGAAGTGAGATGGCCAATTTTGCAATTCCAAAAATTAATGTTTTTGAGATGAAAGAACTAGTTTGTATATTACTAACTCATTATCAATTTGCAAATCACTTTTTTTACAACAAACTTATGAGACTGGGAGTACAACTAATATTTTCATTTTACAGATTTAAAAACAGACTCAGAGCGGCAATATGACTTTCTTATTTTTCACAGTGACATATTTAAGGCAAGATTCAAACATAGATATCTTGTATACAAGTACACAACTCTTTCTACTATCTGATACTTACTTTTTTCTTCTTTTAAATCAATCAAGATCTGCATTTTTATTTCCATTCTCCACATGGGGGCAGAATTATATAATATGTCTATAGAGTATTGTACAACTTTTAAAGTGATTTCATATATGTGCATATATGGTATATAATTGATAAGAATACTAGAATAATAATATAAATATTATAGATAATATATTTATTTAATTCCCACAGCAATTTTATAAGGAAGACAGGGAAGATATTTTTGTCTCCATCTAATCATTGAGGAATGAGATTTAGATTAGGTTGGTGATTTGTCCAAGGTCATGGGGATTATAATGACAGAGCTAAGACTAGAATCCCCAACTTCTGATTTTTGAGTCTAGTCATGTTATCCACTAAGCTATTCTTTTTTCTAAATAGGAGTCAGAGGTTTAACTTTTAAAATATTTTCACAATGAATATATGATAGGGAACAGTTGGGGAATTAGGCATTGAGGGATGATCAATAAAGAATACTAAGGATCAAACAGAAATGTTGATTTTAAAGGAGGAGGTAAAACCTTCATGAGGATAGCAATACTGTTTTATCCAAACTTTATCTGTCCTAATTCCTGGTATAGTGATTTGCAAAAAATAGATACTTAATAAATATTTGTTGAAGTAAATGGAAATTTAGTTTTTTATAACTGTCAGAACTTACCTAGATTTTCTTACATTTTCCTATTTGTCTTATGGGTTGGTGAAGAGTAGGAAAATTGAAAAAAACTTGTGGCAGCAACTGCAAATAGATTGAGATTATTCTTTTATTTTTATGAATACATATTTGTATTCTTCAGGGTTTCTGATTATAATTGAATTAATTTATTGATTTAGTATTTCTGTCATATTTATTTAACTTTTATAGTTCCTGTCACATCATAAACTCTTAAAAAACACATTTTCATGAGGAAGTTTCAGAAGAAACACCATCTATCAGTAACTATATTTTTAAAAATGTTCTACTAGTGATTAGGGAAACGAAAATTAACACAACCCTGAGATTCTACCTTGTACCCATCAGTTGACAAAGTTGGCAAAAAAGGAAAATGACATGCTAGAGGAACTACCAAGAAAACAGATATGTGAATAACCTGTTGGTTTAGCTATGTTCAGAAATTCAAAAAAGTAATTTGGAACTTAAGTAGTGGATAAAGGATGTACCAAGTTACTAGATGGAAGAGTGATTTGAGATATGAAAAACTCACAAAATATTTATCATAGCCACAAAAGGATGCCATTTATTATGTGAAATGACTCATGGACTAAATCCTATATGATTAAGCAAGGCACACCATGTATGATTAACTATGTGTTCAGAGTGGAGCTGATCTTCCAAACCAGACAGTCCTAGCAGTACACCTAACTTTGTGTGTGATAATGGATGGTTGGATGAGTAACTGATTAAAATTTCTGTTCTACATCAGAACTATGCCAAAAAGTAATTAAACTTTTACCCAGAAATATCAGTACTAGATATATACCCCCCAAACATCAAAAATAAAAGACCAATGTGTAACATATATATATATATATATACATATAAATATATATATATATAAAGAGAAATAGAAAGAGAGTGAGAGAGAGAGAGAGAGAGAGAGAGAGAGAGAGAGAGAGAGAGAGAGAGAGAGGGGAGCAGGGGAGAGGGAGAGAGGGAGAAGGAGAGAGGGAAAGAAGAGAGAAAGAGAGAGAGAGCGAGCATTTTGTGATGTCAAAGATCTGGAAACTAAGAATATGCCCATCAGGTAAAGAATAACTGAACAAATTATGATGTTTGTGATTGCAAATGATGATTGCAAAGATGAAGTGCGGAGATCCAGCCTCCGTGGGGAACTAGGTTCTTGAATGGAGGGTTGGAGTCGGCGAAGTGGAACAAGAGACAGCACACTCTATGGCATGGTCATCAAGTTCGATTTATTGGCAAAAACTTGTTCAAAATATTCAAAAAAGTTTGTGATTTTTATAGTCTTACAAAGTTAGGGTTGATTAGAGATAGGACAATTATTTGGCTAGGATTACAAGATTTTCTTGGGGCCCAGAAATTCCCAGGACCCCAGGTGCAATGCTTCTTAGAAAAAAAGAATGTACAGAATAAATTCATCAAACAATATAACAATAGTGAAACTTTAACTAAAGGTAGATATACCTTGTGGTCATCACATCATATCTGGCAGAACATGAGCTTCTCTAAAAATGTCACATTTACTTATTCCAAGACTTATACAATGCTTTTTAATTTTTTAACATGGTCATAAGATTTTTTAGAATAGAAACATTTTTTCTCAAGAACTTATTTCCCTCAGCCCATTTATTAATCACTCATACAATAGCTTGTTTTGCGTAGGGGTCAGTAAACCATGCAGTGGCCTACTTCTCTTACTTTTTTCCCATGACTTACTTGCTACCAATGTGTCCATCTATCACTGATGTTTACTGTTCTTTTCATCATATCATTATTTATGTAAGCTCTGCATAGGGGAGTGAAGAACCAGATTGATTGAATTTGGAATTGTTTCAAACAAGAGGGAGTAACTGGAGATTTCTTTTGGACTTTTTGGGGAAAGCTATCAATTTCCCAAGTTTCCCAGTCTCTAAGTTTGTTTAATGCTTCACTAGTAAAGAAACCTTTCATGTTTAGGCAGAAAGTACAAAGGGGCTTTTTGGGGGTGAAGGGCTTCGTGCTCACCTCATTGTGTTGGATGGGTATATACATACAGCTATGCTAAGAATTCCTAGGACAGAAATTAAGCAGATAATCATTAACCAACTGTATCCCTGAATGTTTAGTTCTGTAGGGGCTTCTTCATGTTGCCTTGCACATGAGGGTCAAGACCCTGTGGAGACCTTGTCATTCCACGCAAGGTTCTTGGCCTTGCACACATGGGGGGGAGGTGGGGGTCAGGCCCTGTGGAGACCTTGTCATTACATGCAGGGTCCTTGGCTCCCAGCATGCTCATGGTGCCTTGCACACATTGGCGGGGGTCAGGCCCTGTGGAGACCTTGTCATTTCATGCAGGGTCTTTGACTCCCAGCATGCTCCCAGCAATGAAGGTGATAGTTTCAGGGTAATCTGAGAAGACATATCTGAACTGATATGAGGTGAAGCGAGCAAAACTTAGGTGAACAATTTATATAGTACCATTTATATAAAAACATCCTAAACATTTGAAGCTCTAAATAATGTAATAGCCAATTATAATTCCAAGGGACTTATGATGAAGCATCTAGTTTCCTCCCAACAGAAAAATAATGGAATTAAAGGATTCAGTCAGATTGAGACATATATTTTTTGGACACAGCCAACTAAGGATATTATTGTTCAAAACAATAACTGAAAAAATAATAATTGAAAAAAAATTAAATAACATTAATAAAATAATTTTTAAAAAAATAATTCATTCTCTAATGTAATATCAACTGGATATGACCAAGGGCTGTTACTATAGATAACCACTTCATATTTTAAAATTTTATTTATGAAATTGTTCTAGTGAAAACACAAATCTGGATTTACTAACCACAGAATAACAAAAGACTTAATATAGTCTTTAAGTATTTCTACCTCTGACTTTAAGATTCTCTGAGACTTGTGCCTCAGTTTATCCTACATTTTAATCAGGTAAATTCAATAAAATTTTTCTTCGACTGTTTTAGTTTTTTTTTTTTTCCATAAGTCTCCATCTCCCTTCATGATGCAATATTTTGACTAATTACATTTTAAAGAACATTTTATGCTAGAAAAAATAAATTAGATCATAGAATGAGCTTTCTTGGAAAAGGCTGAATATTTTACTTCAGAACTCCATTACTTGCTGCATTAATATTCCAATATTATTCTTGATCTTGTCATTTGTTCCTGATTGGTGTACAAAATGTCTTAGCAAATTATGCTAAATGGTATCCCCCAAGGGTAAGGCATACTCCTTAATTGAAAAGATTAAAATCCACAAGAGAAATATATTAGCCTCAGAAAAGTCCATAGAGTTCTGAAAGTCTGTTTTTTGTTTGTTTTTTTGTTTTTAGGAAAGGAAAGAATTACTATCCTAATGTCTCCCATAATCAAAGAACTGAGATGTTAATTATTCCCACTGATAGCTATCTTGATAGTTGATTTATAGTTGTAGTAGAATTTGAATCACTTACTTGTATTTACCCCAGATACCTTTGAAATAGTTTAGAAAAAATATATAATTATTTGTCTATACTTAATACTTGGAGAATCATTGAAAGCCACTACACCTCAACAAAACACAGAACTGTGACAGTGGAGCAGAAACCATATCTTAAGAGTAACAATAATAATGACTAGCAAACAATTAGTATTGGTACAACTGAGAGCTCCCATCTCCTGCAAAGCAAAGGAGCAATTTGGAGGGAAGCTGCAGGAATTAGTTGTGTTATTAATGTGCTGGTTGTGAAATAATGTCCTGAAAGTGTATCTTGTACATAGCATTTGGATGTAGTACTGTCACCAGAAAGCCATCAAGGAGTTTTGACATTATTGAAATTGATAGCTTTCAAAGTGTTCATCCAAAAAATGTTTAAGAGAGATTTTTGTGTTTCATGTTTAGGTCCTGAAAGTTAAGAATTAACCTTACCTTTTTGTCTAAGCACAATAATGATTCCTGTCTAGACAGAACTTAGAACTTGAACTAACTTGAAGATAATTTAGGACAAAGCTTCTTAAATTTGTGTACTTGTGACCTTTTTTTGCCTAAGAAATTATTATGGGACCCTGAGTACATAGATATATAAAATAGGTATACATATCAAACATTTCCTGATAATAAAATCAAATGTATTTTGAAATAATTCTTTGGTATACATATAATTTTCTCATTTATTAAAGATGAAAGCAAATTTTCATACTAATGAGATGAATGTACTTGCTTATTTTTACATAAAGAATTGAATCTTGGTGAAATATTTGATACTTTTTTACTGTTACAAAATTTTTCATGACTGCCCACATTCAGTCAACATGATCCCTTATGATGTTGCATCCCACAATTTAAGAACTTTGATTTAGGTCAAGTCCATCATTTTATAGGAAACTGAAATCCAGTATAGTTAAGTGACTTGCCAAATAAGAAGCAGGATAAAGATTTAAATTCATGTTGTTCTGATTCTTCAATGATCTTGGAGCACTTTGAAAATCTAAATTATAAATCTCAATTTCTTCTTCAGTTCTTGTTCCTCTAATAATGGATAGTGTTAGCTACAATTGGCACATGAGGAAAATTGAGAAATAAAGAGGTTAAATGTTTTACTGAAGGTCATGGAAGTACTCTTTAAAATAGAAACCAAGACTACTGACTTGCAGTCCTAGGCCCTAACCACTTGACCGCACTCCCACCCAAAGATTCTTAAAAAATTTAGTGAGTTATTCTTCTTTGTAATTAGATGTAGTGATTAGAGTGTCTTTTACATTACACTGCATTTTCTTTTAAGACAGGGTTGCAAGCCACATAGGGCACTGTCCCTTGCAAAGCTAAACAAGGGATTTTAAATCTTGCAATACAATCTCTTGATATTTGTTTGTAGGTTTCACACATCAAAAAACAACAACAATGAAATCTATAATTTGTCAAATTATAATCTTTTCATTCTCCAAGTTCTGTGTCTATGAGAATTTGTAAATCTTTTGAAGAACATGCAATATTTAGCTTAGAAAATCTGGGCTTTCATATTTGGTTACAATTATACATCAGGGCCTTTCCACCCATAATAATAAGTTTCTCAAAATTGTGGGTTTTCCCTATTTAAGGACAAATTAATGGGAATGTTAAAATATAATTCATCTAGCTATTAAGTCTTTTGAATCTTCAAAATTAGAAACCATTCCTATTCTCCACCCTCCACAAAAGAGATAAAGAAAGGACATGTCATATTGTGGCATATTAAAAAGCAATCTTTTTTTGATTTAAGGGATTAAAAAATAAAAAGCCTACACTGACAAGCTAGTAAATCATGTTAAAAAAAAAAACAACTCAGCCTTTCTAAGTCATGTGTCTTTTATAAAAGTTTTGACACAACAGGTACCTATTGTGTGAATTATACATTTTAAAAATACATACTAGGAATCTTTTCAAGATAGAATGTTAATTCTAACTTAAAGTAAAAAGTGAAAGTGCTGAAAATGGCCTTCTCAAAGGAATTTTAATCTTAAATAGTATTCTAACAGTTACAAACAACACAATGCATTTTGAAACTGTAAGATTCCATTTTATAAGGTGATTGATATGAGCAGCTAATTTTCGCTTACGACTATTCATTTTGAGAAAATAACATCTTGATATTCACCAAATTATACAGCAGTCTTTTGTAGGGATTTATACATATATTCTGAATGCTGTCATCTAATTATTTGGAAATTTCATTCTAAAACCATGAATTTAGTTAAGTGGTAACTGACTTCTTTTTTTTCAGCATATTTATTTTGAGTGGATTTCTTAGAATTTTTTAGGAAAGAGTCTGCTGGGCAAAATTCCCTCTTAGGACTACTACTCTATCAGAAAACTCTATAAGAGCCATTTAAAAATTGATCCCATTGTTGATGTATGATTTTGTGAAAAAAAGACCCGAAAAAGAGACCTCCAAACTTTCCTGTTTCTGTTGAGTGTACCAACATTGTTGAGTGTATGCATGTATGTATGTATCTATGTATGTCTGTGTGTATATAAAAATAAAAAAACTGATAAAATCAGTTTAGTAAATATATATAATTATATATAAATATATGTAAATAAATAAATAAAATATGTGTAATATATACTTACTAAACTTATTTTTTGTCTTTTTAAAAATTTTATTGCAACGGATGACTTGCTGGGTAAAGAAAGGAGAAATATATTCAATAAAATGAATATATTCAGAAATAAAAACTAAAGGTACCAATAAAAATGATAAATTTATAGCAAATAAATAAAAATAAATGTTTGAAAGGAGTAGTAATGAATAGATTCTGTGGTGTGCATTTCTGGGTATTTTCCCTCTTAAAGACTGAAAGACCTTAATGAACTGTGCCTGGATCCAGCATCATTGCTTTTTTGCTGTGGCCTGCTCTCCCTCTTTATGCTAACCTCTATAATTCCCAGATGTGGGCAACTATCTTGATAGGAACACAATCTTTCTCTTTTCTTTTGGGCTAGATCAGGTAGGGTATCTATTTCCCCTACCAGGCTGCTAAGGCAAGTGCCCATCCTTGGTAGTCCTAGAGAATGTTACACAATGGACTTTTCAGAGATTTTCTCAAGTACCTCCAATTGTAGACTGAATGAATATAAGTATTTTTCAGGGAGAAACTATCAAGGTCCAGCATCTCACTCTCCAATTGCTATGTGCTCTGTCACGTACACTTTCTTCCTTAGAATTTTGAGGAGATGATCTAGCACGGGTGCGCTTCCCTCTTAATCATCCAGGTTCATAACTTGTGAGTCATTCTAGACACCTTTGGTTATCTCATTGACTCTATCTAATTGATTATCCAGTGCTGTTTATTCTACTTCTGTAACATCTCATATCTTGCCTTCATTCCCATGACTATTGCCTTTATTTAGGACTTTATTACCACTGGCATGGGCTATTATAATAAACTTTTTTTTCTGTTTCAGTCGACCAATCAATAAACATTTATTATATATCTACTATCTATTCTGTACCAGTGATTCAAAAAGAGACAAAAAACAGTCCCTATCCTCAGGGGGTTTACAATTTAATGGGACAGAAAACATGGAAACAGATTTACACAAAGCAAGCTATATATACATATATGTATGCACATACACACGATAAACAGGAAATAACAGAAGAAAGGTACTAGAATTAAGAGGGGTTGAGAAAGGCTTTCCATAATTGCGATCTTAGTTGGGACTTAAAGGAAATTAAGGAAGTTAGTAGGTAGAATTGATGCAGGAGAACATGACTAGAAAATGACTAGAGCCAAATAAAAGTGTCTTGTTTGTAGAACAGCCAGGAAGTCAATATCAGCCACTGGATCAAAGAGTATGTGGGGGAAAGTAAGGTGCAAGAAAACTAGAAATATAGGAAGGGGCTAAGTTGTGATGGGTTTTAAATGCCAATCAAAGCATTTTCAATCCTAAAGTCATTAGGGAGTTTAATTAACAAGTATTAATAAGTAAACTGGGGGTTATTGAATGGGGGGGAATGACATAATTGGACCTGTGCTTTAGGAAAATCATTTGGTGGCTGAATGGAAGATGGGTTGGAATAGGGAGATGCTTGAAGCAAGCAGACTCAACAGCAGTCTGCTGCAATAGTTTACTTACGAGGCGATAAAGGTTTGTACCAAAGTGGTGGCAGAGTCAGGAGAGAAGAGCTTATGTAACTTTGGAGGAGAAAGGACTAGCATCTTTAAACAGGAAGTACAAACAAGTCTTTTGGTATTCAGAAAATGCAAGCTTATTAGAAAGACTTCATGGAGAAGGTGGCATTTGAGCTGATTCTTGAAGGACACAAGGGATTCTAAGAAATGAGGAGGAAGTATATTCCAGGCACGGGAGGCCCACTGCAAAGATTCAGAGATGGGAAATGGAGAGTCATATTAAGGAACATAAAGAAGCCCATTTGACTGGATCATAGAGGATATTGAAGGAAATACAGCTCAGTGAGAATCTAAGCATATGTTGGAACTAGGTTGAAGAGCTTTAAATAACAAAGGGATTTACATTTGCTTTTAAAGGAAATAGGGAACCATTGGAACTTAGTGAGGAAGGGATTAATGTGGTCAGATTTACACATTAGGAAAATCCCTTTGGCAGCAATATGGAAGACAGATTGGAGTTGAGAGAAAGTTAAAACAGAGATCAATTAGAGGGTTATTGCTGTAGACTAGGCAAGAGCTAATGAGCACCCGAAGTTAGTATGGTGACTTTGTGAGTAGAGAAGAGACAGAAGAAAACTGTTACTGTGGTAGAATTAAACTTGACAACTGATTGTATATGTGAAGTGAGTAAGAATTAGAAGTTGAGGAAAACATCAAGTGGTGACCCTAGATAATTTCCTTTTCAGTAATAAGAAATTCAGAAGAGATAGGAGTTTTGGGGGGAAAGATAATTGTCAATTTTGTACTTAGTGAGTTTGAAATGCTTACAGGACATTGAGTTTGAATATTCATAGCTCTCTGGAGAGAGATTGGTATACAATAAGTCTGGGAGCTGTCCATATTAGAAGATAACTGAACCAGTGAGATGATAAGATTATCAACTGAGAAAGTATAAAGAAAGAAAAGAAAAGTGGCTAAGATACAGGCCTACAGTATAATCCCAGCAAGGGGACAAGATATAGATGATAACCTAATAAAAAAAGACTGAAAAGTCAGACAGGTAGGAGGAGAAGCAAGAGAGAGATGTGTCAAATGACTAATTTAAAAATATATTTAAAATGACTATACAAATATAATCTATATCATGTTGTTACTGTTTGAGGGAGAGAAGAGAGAATGGAGGGAGAGAGAAAAAAATTGGAATTCAAATTCTTACAAAAGTGAATGTTGAAAACAATCTTTACATTGTAATTGGAAAAAAAATACTATTAAGTGGGGGAGATAAAGAGACAGAGATGGAGACAGAGACATGCGCGCACACACACACACAGAGTGACACACAGAGAGAAACAGAGAGAGAGAGAGAGAGAGCAGTGTCCCAAAACTGAAGTGTGTAGTCTCTAATGGCAAATGCTGCAGAGAGGTCAAGGTGAATGAGGATTATTGGAAGGTCATCACATCTACCCATATCAGGGGATACAAAGACAAAAGTGAGATGCCTCTAGAGGAAAAACTCTCTCTCTTTAAATTGCTTCAAATTTTCTCATCGCTATAGAGACCATAACTAATACTCTCCCCATCCCCAAATAAGAGAGATGTCTTGAGGGTGAGCACAATTTCATTTTTTGTCATTATATCTTCAGTACCTAGCAGAGTGCCTTTCATGTCAGGTTAGGATCTATTATTCCATTCATATTAGGAGCCCCCAATGAAGGAATTCTTTTTTTTTTTTTTTTTTTTTTTAACCAATGTCGGCTAGCATTTTCTTTGCAATGTTAGAGAACTGCACAGCTCCAGAGCACTGAGAAGTTGACTTGCCCAGGATCACACTGACTGTCCGTCAAAGGTAGGACTGAAACCCAGGTCTCCTGGTTCTGAGGCAGGCTTTCTGTCCATGGTGCCTCTATAACTTTTTATATAGTATATGCTCAATAACTATTTGCTCAATTAACTTAAAAAAAGTACCAAGAACAATAAGATCACTCTAAATGCAGTAATGCCAGAAAAATTGTGATTTAAGGGGGAAATAATTAGATACTCCTTTGGTCTAATTTGTCTAATATATGATAGTTGTAACAATAATATAATTCCACTATTATGGAAAGCTAATCATTAGTGGAATACTTTAGCAAGAATATACAATGGAATTGGATTATTTGATGCCTAGAGGAGAGGGGTGGGGAGTAGGGAGGGAGAAAAAAATTTGGAATACAAGGTTTCACAAGGGTGACTATTAAAAACTATCTTTGCATATATTTTAAATTTAAAAAGATGTTTTAAAAAAGAATATACATCTAAGATGCTTGAGAATAAGATCGTGGACAGGCTGGGTATCTGTCCAGTGGCCCAGTGAATAACCTGACTTTTTCTAAGATGGAAAGAAAATCAGTTATCTGTTAACTTCCCAAACTCTGTGTAACATCTTAGTATTATGATTGTGCCAGCTGCACTTGGGGACATAGTCCACTCTCTGAAGGTAACTACTAACTTTGGGATTGAGAAACAAAATAAATTTGTTCTAAACCAATACCTGAAGCAGATAGAGCAGTGGTTCTTCACACTTTTTAAACATCCCTGCTGCTTGGTCCAAGTCTTGTATAGTAAAGAGAATTAACCATTCTTGGGCAGCAGTTAACCAAGATATGATAATACTCCTATCATAGGCTTGGAGTCTTGGCAAAATGCTCACATCTTACCCTCTGGCACATATCTGAGAGTTTGTTGAGTCCTGACATGTTGAGATTAAATTTACACTGCTCCAAATCACAGTATAGGAAACAAGAAGTTTATCATATTTTCATGATATTTTCTTTGGTCAATCATGAATTAGCCACTTGGGTTACATGTACATATACTTAGATCTTCCATCTTGGAGAAAAAAAAGGACAGCCTGTTCAAATGCATAGAACAAGGGCCAACTTTAGCTAGTTTTATTACTAACAATTTTTATTGTGGTTCCCAATAGCCTACCTCTTAGTATTATTTGTTTTAAAGTTGCCAGAAAGACTGCTAAATATTTGGAGCTCCATTACTGGTTTGGTGCCTAGAAAAATGCCATTTTAAAATGTAGCTTTTTCTTTAACACAAAGTTAATGATCAACCTGAAATTAAGGTATAACTATCTTAATCCCCATTTTACAACATACACCATGGCCAGATCTCCTAGAAGTAATCTCACTTTGCTCAGCAATGAAGTCATTCAGACCTCATTTTTAAGAACATTGTCTATTGTCTGAACCAAAATGTAAAAATGCTGGAAACAGTCTCAAAAAGAGCAAGTGAAAAGAAGGCTAATGAGGGACAGGTTTATAGAGAATTTTTATGAGCATTACCAGGAACAGTTTCTGTGTAAATGGTTAGAGAACTAAACAAGAAGAAAAATAGTTTTAAATTATTCCAAGTTTGGCAGAACCATCTGACTTAGCTTTGCCTCTTACTGGGCCTGTATAAGCTTAGGTAAACACTTTAACCTTTGTGAGCTTATTTCCATATCTGTAAAATGATGATAGATAAGATAATTTTTAATATTCTTTTTTTTAAAAGCTTTATTTTATGTCACTTAAATAGGCTCCATTCTGGAAGCCTCTAAAATAAAAGTTATACTTCATATCTACATTGGCCTATCTAGAGACAGAAGAAGAAACCAAATGACTTTTAGAAATCTCTTCACATTCTATGCTTCTATAATGGTAATGTCTAGCAGATATTACATGACTAATCTAAAATGAACTCATTTTTGTTATCATAAGTGATATGACGATAACTGCTTTCAAGTGAGAACTTGCAAACTGACTCAGAGTAGTGAATCATTGGCAAAGAACTTAATAGGAGTTAGATATATTTAATCACAGTGTCCTCAATGACAAAAAGAGTATCTTAGCTTATCTTTTCTATTTTTTTTAACTTATTTACATGATCCGTATATAGTCTGCAATGAAGTTTATTTACCATTACTATTGCTTTATGCAGTCTCCCTTCTGGGGTAAAAAAAAAGATAGTTCTAGCCTTCTATATAGTAATCTTACACCTTTTAAAAACACTAAAAGTAAGAGAACAATAAAATCATACAACTATTTCTAGGACTAAACTATTTGCTATAATGGAAAAACTTTGAAATTAATTATATTTTGTTACATTAAAAACTAAGTTTAGTATAATTATGTATTCAATATACCATAAAGATCTCAAAATAAATTCATCTAGACCAGGATCCCATTTACTTACAGGAAGAGGTTTATCATTCATATTCTTTAGGACTTTTAAGAAATGGAATTTTGATCTTAAGTCAAAATTAAATCAAGAAGATGGTTTGTGTTTTGTTTTGTTTTTCACTTTAAAAGCTGTGCTTGCCAATACAGTGTCTATACTTAAAACCAAAAGCAGTTTTCAGAAGTCTTGGGGAACAAAATTTTCAAAATAACTTTCCTTGCTTAAAGGTGGATGGGAGATGAGAAAGTATGCATTGTTTATTTAAAAGGGATGTTTTCAGTATATGTGCCTTTTAAAAATATATTTTATCCATATGGTGTCTGTTTTCTGAGGAAAAACATTTCTTATTTTAAGTAAGTTTTACAAACTGATTATGGAGATTTTGTTCATTTGTTCAATTACTGGCAAAAGAGATTTTGGAAACCTATAAAATGCTAATATACAAATCTTTAATTATAAATATTATAAACTTGTAGCCAAGGCAGAAGATATTGATTAGTATCAAAATGATTTATTTAAACATTATAAAAAGATAATTGAGAGGATAATAGGGCATAAAATACTGATTTGTCACAACATCATTGTATTGATTAATATATAGTTACTGACAATATTTTGTCTGGGCAGTTTTCTAGAAAATTTGACATTAAATTTGATTAATGTTTTATTCAATTACTAGATTACAATTGATTTTCTTTCTATAGTGTTTAAATATGATATGTGATTATATTAAATATATATAGTATTAAATATATGTCAGTATTTGTATATATATGTATTACATTTAATACCCATATCCTTTAAGTCAACTTTATATAAATTTTTATATATTTGCTATAGTTTGGCAACTATAAAAACAAATAATTATTTTTAACTAGCAGCTAGCTGGTGCAGTGGATAGAGTACTGGACCTATAGTCAGGAAGACTTATCTTTTTGAATGAAAATCTGGCCTGAAACACTCATTAGCTGTGTGACCCTAGGCAAGTCATTTTATCCTTTTTGCCTCAGTTTCCTCATTTGTAAAATGAGCTGGAGAAGGAAATGGCAAATCACTCCAGCATCTTTGCCAAGAAAACCCCAAATGGGGAGTGGACATTTCTAAAATGACTGAACAATAACAACATGCACTGTGCTAAGCATTGGAGATGCAAAAACAAGATTCTTATAAAAGTCATATGACTTATGATAGATCCTCAGTGCCCCTAAAACTGCTTATCTCTTCTCCTGTTGTAACCCAGGAGCCAGATTTGATGGAACTGATCCATTGTCAGTAGCTCTATTTTAATCTTTTTGGGTGGGGAAGAGGAGGGACAACTAGAACTGCAATTCCATTAGGATTGGGAGCTCCTACTGAGGAATTTCCTCTCCCAATGCAGATTAACACCTTCTCTAGAATTTATAGTCGGAGAGAGTTGCCTAAATTACTGAGAGGGAAAGTGATTTAACTATATGTCACCAAGCCAATATGTAGCAAAAAGAGTACTTGAACCCAGGTCTCCCTGACTCTGAGACCTTCTAAACTTCTATCCACTATGCTGAGTTACTTCTTTAAACTGTTAGCCAATGAAACAGATGTGTAACCTATATTATGCAATAGTCATTGTTGGGTCATAGTCATTGGCTACTGCCTATAGTAAAATGTGATAGTGTGGAACAAAGACTTTTTTCTTAATCATCCATTTTACCATTCTTTCTTTTTTTTTTAACCAGTATTTTGTTTTTTTCCAATTACATGTAAAGAAAGTTTTTAACATTTTTTTTTAAATTTTAAGTTCTAAATTTTTCCCCTCCCTCTCTTCTTCTCCTCCATAAAAAGTAAAAATTTTAAATAAATTACATATGTGCCATCATGTAAGACGTATTTCCATATTAGTCATGTTGTGAAAGAAGAAACAGACTAAAAAGAAAAAAAACACCAAAAAGATAAAGAAAGTGAAAATAGTATACTTGGATCTGCATTCCAACTTCATCAGTTCCTTCTCTGGATAGAGATAGCATTTTTTTCATCATGAGTCCTTTGGAATTGCTTTGGATCATTGTAGTGCTGAGAAGAGCTAAGTTATACATAGTTGATTATCATACAGCTTTGCTGTTTGTGTGTACAATGTTTTCCTAGTTTTGCTCGCTTCACTTTCTAGGTTTTTCTGAAATCCACCTGCTTATCATTCCTTGTAACACAATATTCAGTTACATTCATATATCACAATTTGTTTAGCCTTTGCCCAATTGATGGATAACCCCTCCAAATCCAGTTCTTTGCCACAATAAAAAGGGCTGCTATATTTTTGTACATGAAAAGTCCTTTTCCCTTTTTGATGCCCCTTTTCATTATTTCTTATTGCTTCCCTGCCAACACTTTATACAGGAAAAAAAGGCAAAATGGGATAAGTTGATTTTACCATGTCTTCAGTGCCCTTTTGGCACTTCCTGACATTCCTAGTAGAACAAAGGGGTAGGTGGGATGACTACACTTGTAAGTGAGAGAGAAGTAAGCACCATAGAGAAGAGAAAATAGAAGGGGGGATGTGGTTTAGGATGAGCACATAGAAGTCAACCAAATTTCATCAGAATAAGTGCATAAACAGATAATATGTCAAAAGATACAACGAGGACTGATTTTTTTCAGTTTCAGCTATATATTGATTATGAAGAGCGATATGTTCCTAAAAGTAGGGTTGGATAAGGGCAACTTCACTGTGTTTTCTATGATGATTGTTGCTTCAGGTCTTGTGTCCAGAACAAGATACAAAAAAATAAGTCTATAATCACTGGGTGAAATGTATGATATAAAGAATATTCCCATTGCCTACCAAATGCAAAACTCCACCAAAGATCAGTACTAGCAGATGTACCAGAGGTACTTGGGTGAGGGGAGAGGGACTAATAATGATGAAGATAACAGATAGACTTTCCAATTTATTCATATAATTCATGGGACCACATATAGCCAACCAGAAAGTCGACAACTCAAATGAGATAATGTAGATAAAAACCTTTTAAAACTTAAAGTTTTTCATGAATGCCATAAATCAGTTATAAGTAGTCAATAATGATTTGTTAAGGACCTACAATGTGGCAAGCCCTGTGTTAGTTTGCAAGGTTAGAAAGACATTAATAAAACAATCCTGCCTCAGGGAGCTTATATATTATAGGGTCAAACAATCTGTACATATAAAAGCATATCTGAAGTTATATATAAAATAAATATAAAATAATTTGGGGAACAAAAGCTCTAGCAGCCAGGGTACACTAGCAGGAAAGGTGTCATGCAGAAGTGATGTTTGAACTGAGCTTGAAGGGAAACTAGGTTATTCTTAGAAGTGGAGGTAAGGAGGGAGTACATTCCAGATAAAGAGAACAGGATGTGCAAAGACTTCAAGATGGGAGACAGGTGTTAAATATGAAGGATAACAAAAATATCATTTTAACTAGACCAAAAAATACATGAGAGTCATGTACAATGAGACTAGATAGATAGAATGGAGCCTGGCTGTGGATAGTCTTACTTACCAAACTGAGAAGTCTATATTTGATCCTGGAGGTAACAGAGAATAATGAGTTGCTTGAGGAGGGCTCCAAGTGCTATGGTCAGACTGCTTTAGAAATGTCACTTTGGCAATTATGTGGAGAATATGTTGAAGAAGGCAGATATTCAAATCAGGGAGACAAATTAAGTGGCTCTTGCAATAACCTAAGTGAAAGATAATGAGGCTCTAAATAACAGCTGTAACTGTGTGAGGGAAAAGAAATGGTAAAAGTGTGAAATGTTGGATCAAAAAAATCAACAAAACTTGGAAATCTATTGGATATGTCAGGTGACAAAGGGTGAAGAATTAAGATTGACTCCAAGCTTGGAAACCTGGGTGACTAGAAGGTTGATGGTATGCTCCACACAAATATTTTTTTTAGGAAACTTCATTTCATGCTACTGAAGGGTAGAAGTTTGTAAAGCATAATTAGAGAAAATTTCCAATTTTATAAGTTATTCCTAAAGAGTCATAATTTTTTAATATTAGCCTAACTTACATTACTTATGCCTTAGAGCTTTTGTGAAGAAAGCGGTTTTCAGACTTTGTACACAAATGTGAATTCTTATTTAGTTATGATACATAAACTGAAATAAGCAATGGATTCCTCAAAGATCCACAAGATGGTGCTGTCAAATGGAGTTTAGATCCTATTTAATCATACCAATATGCTGGTTTCCAGGAACCTATTTATTAAATAGAATCTAGAAAAGCTATTCTGTGCTAGAATTGGCAGTGCATGGTCACATAAAACCAAAGACTTTCCATTGTAGTTTAGTGATGATTTTAAAAGGCCATGGAATTTGTTCAATAATTTTTCTTTCACATTAGAAATCATGATATTATGTGTGACATGTTTATCCTTCTAAATCCTGGTCAGCTCATCTTATGTTTCCAACAACATTTTGTGAAGGTACTGAGCTGGGACTTCATTTCAGTTCTCTTGAGCTAATGCTTTTCTCACTTAGTTGGCAAGGATAAGGTCTATAAAGTCAAAAAATCTTTTTTAAGTGAGTTTTTATTACAAGTATTAATGAAAACCACAATATACACATATAAGGGAAGAGATAATCCTAATATATGAATATATGTTAGGAAAATGTTAATAATTCCCATTAAATTTAAATGTACATTTATATTCTACTTGTTGATTATAAGTATTTATTTTTTATTCTTAAGAACAAACTATTATATTATATTACTCCTATATTTGAAGTTTGTTGTAAGGCTAGAAAATAAAATATTTACATAGAACAATTATTTTGAGTAATACTTATTACTCAAAAAGGAACTCATCATTCTCCAGAGAATTTGGTATCAAAACTTCCTGAAAGATACTTTTATACTGGAGAACTTTTCTAGCCTTTTCTGCTGTTCACATTTTCATTAATTAGGTAAGAACTAATTGGTTTTTTTTGCTATTCACGGCAATCTTTTTTTTTTAATTTTATTTGCATAACATATGTGTGGGTAATTCTTCAACAATAACCCTTACATAGCTTTCCATTACAAATTTTTCCCCCAACTCCCCACCCCTCCCCTAGATGGCAGGATATCCACTACATGTTAATTATGTTAAAATATTGGTAAATCGAATATATGTATACGTATTTCCAAACTTGTCATTGTTGTGCAAGAAAAATCTTGTCTACACAAACGATATATCAGATAAAGGAAACACAATGTAAGCAAACATCAATCAAGGAGTATGAGAATGTTATGTTGTGGTCCACATTTCGCATCCCTCTCTCTGGGTGTATATGGCTTTCTTCAGTGAACAATTGGAGGTGGTTTGAAACATTTCATTGTTGAAGAGAGCCATGTCCATCAGAATTGATCGTCATATAGTACTGTTGTTGCCGTGTATAATGATCTCCTGGTTCTGCTCATTTCACTCAGCATCAGTTCATGTAAGTCTCTCCAGGCCTCTCTGAAATCATCTTGCTGGTCATTTCTTACAGAACAATAATATTCCATAGTATTCATATACCATAATTTATTCAGCCATTCTCCAATTGATGGGCATCTTTTCAATTTCCAGTTTCTTGCCACTACAAAAAGGGCTGCACGGCAATCTTTTTAAAGTAATTGCTTCAAAAAGCATATGGTTTCATGGCAATATAAATATTTTGTTTTGGGGTTCTTTTTTCCAGTTTGTGAGAAAACCATAAGATTGAGCAATTTTACAGATTTCAGGAGAGTAAAGTTATTAGAAACAACCAAAAGAATATACAGTGGAACATGAATTTAGATTAAAGAGGTAAAACAGGTATTTCACACTGACCATATTTATATTCAGTAGTAAAAACACAGTGGAATCAAAAGTACTTTTACAGGCAGACCTATAACTGCAAATGTCACCAACTGAAGAAAGAGAATTCCATCTGGAAGAGTTGAAATGTAATGCAGAATAAAAACTCCCAGCTTTCATGGGGTGATGAGAAATAAAAAAATTTTTAAAAAGATCTGATTGGCAAGGGGTAGTAGGGAAGCAAGAAAAATTAGTATTCTTTCCCAAAACTTAATAGATAAACCAAGAAATCTCTCAAGAGGAACAGCCCCATATAAGTGGTAGAAATAAGTGATAGGATAGGTGGATAAGTGATAGGATAGGATACTCCAAATAGAGTATTAAGAATGCCAATATTGTAAATGAAGAACAATTGGGAAGGATATGAATGCAATACAATCATACTGCCTGATTAAGGACATGATTACTTAATCTCTCTCCTTAACTATACTTGTCTTTTCTATATAATTATCTAATTTTGAATTCTGCTTTTCCATGGAATTGACACATCTAGTCTCTTTACCAGATTCTCTTAGGTAGTATTTTTAGGCTTAACACTCACTTAGATAAAGAGAGGTTAAGTGTCTTGCCTGGGGTTATATAGCTAGTAAATATCAAGGCTGAATTTGAACTCAGATCTTCCAAATTCTAGATTCAGAATTCTATCCATTGTACCACTTTTCATGACATTCTATGAATTTAGGAGATATCTGAAAGAAAAATGAGAGTTAGGAAGATTGGCACTAGGACTATAAGACTTAGAACTAGAAGGAAATATATGATCCTCCAGTCCAACCCCCTCATTTTTAAAGTGAAGAAATTGAGAAAATATCACATGAATAGTAGTTGTTGTATTTGAAGTAAGGAATTTTGAATTTGAATCCTAGATCTCTTCCTTATTACCCATGTGATGTTATAATCTCTTAAACTATGGATTTCAGCTTCCTCATCTGTACAATGAAGGTGTACTGACTAGAGGATCAAAAGTGTATTTACGGCCTCTAAATTAGATACTCCTATAACTGGTCTATTAAAATAAAACCAACACCCATTAGTGTAACAAATAGAGCTCACAAAATTAGGGAGAAAATAATTAGAGCTTCTTCAACCCTAGCTTTGTATGTTTCTGAAAGATTTCACACTGACTTTAGTATTTAAAAACCTTCCTATAGACTGTTTTGTTGTGACTTTAGCTCAGTTTACTGTGTGGTTAAATGTCTAAAGAAACTCTTAGTTCCAGGCACCTTATTTTACAGTTACTCCTAAATCAGGGGGGTGGAGGAGGGATATGTTAATAATCTTAGAGTTATTTTTTTAAAATAATTATTGATTTTTTTTTAGTTTTTTTAAACAAAAATTATATATTTTCTCAATTCAGTATTTATCTGTTTATAACAATGCAAAACAATAGTTATTGAAAATATTTTAAAATATGCTCCCTAAATTTATGTGTTTTCAATGGGACTACAATACTGGATTATTCTTCCATTTGGCAAGGGCCAGGTCTTATTTGAAAACATTAATTAATTTATGAGATTAGGACCAAAAGCACAATCTAAAGACACATTAGTATCTCCTTGAGCCAACATTTTTATATTATCTGTGGATGCTTTATATTCATAATCATGAGACACTTTTTTTGTGTGTCATAGATGGAGGAAGAATAACAAAGTATAGTATTAATCTATATTCTTGAATATTCTTTTACTGGGTAATTGAACAGTTAATGTAAAACAATCCAAACAGAAATGTTAAAACAAGCAATTAAATTAGTGATTAGCTTGAAATTGAGTGACAATTTGGACAAGCAGTAGTATTAGTGAAAATAGGAAGACATCTCCTTCACAATAAATTACAGTTATTGAATTTTTACAGACTAATCTACCAGTTTATTTTTTATAAATGTTTCCTTTTACTTTTTGGAGGGTTGCATTATGATTTCTCAGTGGCGCTCCTAATAGTATATTCTTCCTCCTCCCCAGACAAAGAAATATAATTAAGCAAAACAAGCCAATACATTGACTACATCTGACAATATATGCCTTATAGTAAATTCATACTTTTCCATCTCTATGCTCTGAGAATGAAAGTATATTTCAATGTCTTTCTTCTGAAAGCCCAAATTGGTTACTGCATTAGAGTTCTAATGACTTTTTATATTATTTTCATTTATATTATTATAGTCACTATATAAATATTCTCCTTGTATTGTTCACTTTGCATCAGTTCATAGAAATCTTTCCAAGATTCTTTGATTTCTTGATAATTTTTGTTTCCTTTAGGGCAGTAATATTCCATTACATGTATATATATATCACATTTTGCTCAGCCATTCTCCAATTGATGGGAGTCTATTCCTCCTCCCATCCCCCGCCTTTTTATTGAATACCATAAACAGTGCTGTTAAAATATTTTTGTGCCAACCCCATCATCTGACAGGTGAATAAACTAATGACTGAGATGAAGTAACTGCCAAGAGTCACACAGATATACCACAAATACAGAATTCAAACCTAGGTTTTTGCCCCTCTCATAACTTTTTCTCATATTTCATTACTTTCTAGAGCATCATTATTACAGAATTCCTGCATATAGACCTGTTTTTTTGTAAAGTTCAAAATTCACTTTAAGAATTGATTTTTAATTTTGTACTTAGAACATAATCTTTTTTTTTTTTTTTTTTTTTTTGCTGAGGCAATTGGGGTTAAGTGACTTGCCCAGGGTCACACAGCTGTTACGTGTCTGAGACCAGATTTGAACTCAGGTCCTCCTGACTTCAGGGCTGGTGCTCTATCCACTGCGCCACCTAGCTGCCCCCTTAGAACATAATCTTGAAACAATAACAGCTCAGGAGAAAAACTCCAGGGGACATTAATGGCTTTTTAAATTTTGCAATATGAATTATCACTATTCAAAGTTTAAAAAAGATCAAGGAAAATTTGAATAAATTAGAGTTTAACTCCAGACTCCTTATATAATGTCACAACATCATAGAACTGTAGTGTTTGAAGTGACCTCAGAAGCATTATAATATAAATTATACCTAAGGAAAAATTCCTTATGCAACATACCTGACCAGTGATCATCCAGGCTTTACTTGAAGATCTCCATTGAGGAGGACAGCTTACCTGAGGCAGTGTGCTGCAGTGAAAAGAGTTCTGAATTTGGCTTTGCATTCTGATTCTATCACTCTAATGTGACCTGGGCAGATTAAAACTCACACTTTTTTCATCTACAAAATGAAGAAGTTGAACTTCTTAACCTCTAAGACTCTTTCCAGCTTTAGATCTGTAGTCTGAATGTGGCCCATCCCACTTTGGGAGAGTTTTAGCAGTGGGAAGTTTTTTTCCTCCCCTCTTACATCATGTCTAAATGTGCCTCTTTGCAACAATTCATGCGTTGTTCTTAGTTCATCTCTCTGGGACCTAACAGAACACATCTAATCCTTTTTCCATGTGATAGCCTTTCAAATACTTAAATATAGCTATTATGTCCCTCTAAGTCTCCCTTCAACAGGATAAACATCCCTTTCTAAAATGCATTTCCTAGAACTTAACAAAATACTCCAGATGTAGTCTGCCTGTTGTATAGTAGAGAAGGTCTCTCATCTCTCTGGGCCTTGACATATTCCTTTCTTAATGCAGCCTAGGATTGAATTCTTTTTCTTTTTTTTTTTTTTTTAACCACTCATATGCCATTGTTGACTTGTATTGAGATTTCAATCCATTAAAACCCCCACTATTTTTTTCCACACAAACTATTACTCTCTCCATCTTGCACTTATGAAATTGATTTTTTTCGATACACATTTAAGATGTCCTGATTGGGACTGAAGGGAATCTCACGCAAAGTATAGAAGATGACCCCCTCCTGGATACCCAGCTTCTGCTACTCCATTTACTACATGTTCATTTCTGACCTAGATCATGCTCTTTCTAGTAATTCTAGCAAATATTCTACTGCTAATATATGTTGTATTTTCAGTTTTAGCATTTTGCTGATATGAGTAAGAAAGAGCAGAGGTGGTGACAATGCACAGCAATATAAAAAATGACCAGAAATCACTCTTAAAATATCTTTGTATTGGTGAAACATGATAAAGGAGAAGGCAGAGACTACAGGAGGAAAATTTTTACTTGTAGAGGAAAAGAACATTCAATTCAGTAACTTCAGTCATGTTTCCCTCTACATTATATACACTGCAAAAATTCTGGTAGACACCCTCATTAACATATACCTGGGGTATTGTAGTATTCTCTTTATTAGTCTTTCTACCATGACAATCTCCTCTCTAGTCTATTCTTCATGCCAATCTTCTTCATGTATAGATTTGGAAATCTCTTTTTTCTCAAAAATCTTCAGTAAGTCCCTATTACTTTCTGTTTTAAGTTCATGCCTCTTTACTAGACATTTAAGCCTCTCCATATTCTGGTGCCACCCAGCCTTTCCAGTCTTAATTAATAGTACCGTTCTACACACTTTACAACATTGTTGTTGTTGTTGTTTACTTCTTTTCAGTTATGTCCAAATCTTCATGACTCCATTTGTGTTTTTTTTGGCAAAGATTTTGAAATAGTTTGTCATTTCCTTCTCCAGCTTATTTTACACATGAGGAAACTGAGGCAAGTGATAGTAACCAAAATGTACTCAATCACATACTCATTGTCCCTGTTTCCCCCCCACACCAGGAATTTTTTCCTTTTTTTCATCACCTGTTTAAGTTTTCTCTATCTTTTAAAACCCAAACTCAAGTAATGTCTTTCTGTTTAAGTAATAGACTTTCAAGTAAAAGTCTTCTCTACTAATCTTAATAAATAATTACTTTCACTTAAGACCTGCATTTAGCTTTGTAATTCTCTAATGTCCTTAGGTAATTCTTTTGTATTGTAGTTATCCATGTTGCTAGTTTATTCTCCACCAGATTATAAACTTCTTGAGGGCAAGGCTCTTGTTTTACCTAAACTTTGTATCTTCTTTAACATTTCACATGGTGTTTTTCCTATATCAGATGCTTTGTGAAATTTTTATTCTATTATAATGCATTTATTTGGTTTTGCCTTTATTCACCAAGACCTGAACTGTGAAGACTCATTTTCAAGTCAGGATTACAGTATATAGGTGCAAGCTACTTTGTTCCATTCTTGTGACTTGCTATGTACCCTCTTGATGTAAATCAAATCTTTATTTTTTTCTTTAATTAATGTGAAAAGGCTAGCATGTCATATTGAAAACCATAATTTTAGAAAGCAGTTTTAACTATATTACAAAGTCCAAACAGAGCTTGGACTTCCTATCACTACATAAAGCAAAGAAACAAACATTTAACTTTTAGTTTAGCCCACATTTTTCAAACATCCTATGCCACATTGACCTAGTTTGCCAACCAATACCACTTAAAACAAATTTCAATCATACTTCAGATTGACTGTCTATATAAATGAATATATGATTTGATTTTCTTTAAAGAGAAAAATTTCTGGGCAGACAAAATTTTGAAATAATTCAAGAAAATGGATTTGATATCTGTGAGAACTGTATTACAAACCTAATTTGTCCTTATCCAAGTGCAAGTGTATGCACTTTTTCTTGAGGATAGAGACTATAAAGTTAAAAATAAGTATAGCTTAATGGAGGTGTCCTGAAATATAGATAGCAAAATTATTTGTGGCAGAATATATGAACAACTGATTCAAGACATTTGTTAAAATTCTCATTTCAGTTATGTAATCCTATACATTATTTTTTGTTCACAATAGAAAAAACTATTTTGTTGAAGAAACAATTTGCAAATAGGATATTATTTTTGTAGTTCTAATCCAGGCTGACCTTTCCATGGAATAAGTTGAATACATGTTATACATTGAAAGTTGTATGATTTTTGTGTAATTTTCTTAGAGCAGAATGCTACATTCTCTGTAGTAATAGTGGAAAAAAAACCAAACTTTCTCTCTGTCTTTATTAGACTTTAGAATTATCACCTAGTTGGTAACCTGGGTGAAGGGGACACTTGTAGGACAGAGTGAGAACTTGAGAGAGAGAGAGAGAGAGAGAGAGAGAGAGAGAGAGAGAGAGAGAGAGAGA
>JAJPUD010005003.1:0-18045 GCA_023553655.1 Myrmecobius fasciatus | reverse complement strand
AAGGCTGACTGTTTTTTTCTTATTACCTGTTTAACTCTGTAGTGCTCTATGTATTTTTTTTTAAACACAATTTCTTTCCATTGAATTGGGAGTCAACTACAAAGAAACAAATAAACCAGTATTTCCTAAATTCCCTAAACCATAAGATTAGGAATAGGGATTGGATCTATGACTTAATCCATACAGGAAAGTATAGTATGAATAAGTTTGATGTACCAAAGCAGATCTGTAGCTTCTTTGCAATTTATAGTCTCACAGAGTTGGCCACAGTACTGGGAGGTTAAATGACTTTTGCCTAGGGCCGCACAGCCACACCTCTAGAACTATTTACATTTTATTTATGATTTATTCTGGAACTACAAGATTAATGGTTTTCTTATGTGGAAGACTGGCTCAGACTCTGGGTGGCTAATAGTCACCTTCAATTAAAAGCTCAAGATAAGCATTTAAAAATGGTTATTCCTATTTTTACTGTTTCATCTATTTCATTAGACATGGAACAAGTAGGCCCAGTAGTTTGTGCCCAGAGGGATAATCAGGAACCAGGAGTTTCATCTTCTGTTGTGCTAGTAACTTGAGATTTACTGTCCCTGTTTGAAAATGGAGAAAATAGTTACTTTATATGTTTTCAGCCAACTAGCATTTATTAAGTGCCTACTCTGTGCCAGGCACTGTACCAAGCACTGTTGATAGTGATTATATGTGAGGGCTGATGAGATATCATTTGTAAGTTAATTAAAAATTTTGGAATGAAAAAAAGTTATAAAAATCCTGATATTTCATTATTTGGTAAAGGGGATAGATAAATAAATAGATGAAGAATGGATATGTGGATAGATAGGTATAGATATATAAATATGAAGATTATGGATACACATACACACATACATACATATATATATGTATATATTTTACCCCCAACAAAGTTTAGGACTTGGTATATTCCTTTTTAAAAAGATGCATTTGGTTTTATTAAAAATGAAGTGCAATTTTATTAAAATAACTAATAACTGCCAATTGCATTGACTATTATGATAAAGAAACAAATTTCCTGTCTATTGCTCTTAAAGTGGTATTGACTGTAGGTGAGTACAAAGGCAATAGCAGAATGGCATTCTTAAGTACTTACAAGCATGGTTCTATGAAATAATTGATAAAAATGTAGCTAATATTTATGTAGCACTTACTATGTGGCTCAAATTATGCTCACCGATTTGCAAATATTATCTCATTTGATTGATACAAGAAACTAGGGAGGTAGGTGCTATTATTATTCCTAGCTTATAGTTGAGGAAATAGGTGAGGAATTTGGAGATATAATATCCTGCTGTGGGTCATATAGCTAATAATTACATGAAAGTACATTGAATAAAGATCTTCCTGACTCTAAGTCTAATATTATATCTATTGTATCACCAAGTTTCTAAAATTGTTTATCTGCTGAGTGATTGCAATTATATTTATTAAAATGTTTCATAAAATAAATATTCTAAAAATAATGTGAATTTTAATCAGATTTATCCAACTGGGAGAAAATATAAAGACATCTATTATTATAAGTGGAATAAGTGGTTTAAACAGATAAAATGAATGATTTTCACCTCTGTGGAATAAAAAAGTTAGTTAAAAAATAAATTGAAATAGCAATGAAGTGGGTTTGTTGGGTCTTTTATTTTTAATTAATGGAGGTTGGAGGCAACTTATAAACAGACCACTGAAGAAAAACAAGTTGTGATTTAAAAGCTTTTAGAAGCAATTTAATTATCATTCTCAATTTTCTATTTCTTAGTCAACTCGGTTCTTGCTGCATGTGTGGAAGCTTTCCAGGTGATTGATATGGAAGTTCAAGAAGGAATTCACCCTTGCCTTGGAGCAGTGGACCTCATTCCCATCTACCCTCTTTCTGGGGTAGGAGTCAAAGAGTGTGGAATGGTGGCCAGAAGTAAGTAAAAGTTTGGGCTTGTGTGTTATACCCGAATGTAAACAGCTTTTCCAAACCAAAACAGCTTGTGTGGCAGTCACTTGGGGACTCCCTCTGAAAAGGAGGGCTTTAAGGAATTGTATGACCACAGTCTGTGACGATGTAGCTCTCTTTGATTGCATGTGGCACTAACTGCATTTGAGGAGAACTTGTTCTTTTCTTCCCTACGATGTTGAGATGCTTAAGTAGTGTATGGCAGAAAGACCATTGAAAATTGGGTTCCTACCTCCTCATGTAAGCTCACCATAGATAATGAGGCAAACAACAGTAGTTTCTAATGAGTTCTTTAAACTATTATGGCAGTATGGTGGTGCATTTTGCCCATCTGTGTCTTATTTTCTTTGAGAGGGGGTAATGATGAGGTTGAAAAACCCACTTAGATTTTAACTCCTCCCTTGCCTCTGATTTTCTTGCTTTCACTTACCCACTGCCTTCAGTAAGATTTCCTTTGCAACTAAAATGTCACATGTTTGACTTTTGCCCCAGGGATGAGTTTAATTTGGAAATTTTGAGCCATGTCACTTGAGGTGTTTTTGAATTAGGTAAATTGGAGGGAAAAGTATCCTTTGCCTGGACTGTCTAGCAGAACTACTGTTAATTACAATATATACAGGCTCATAACAGTTGGGGGAAATTCTGTCTTTGGATAATTGCATTCTTCTTGGTATGACTTCAGTAGGAATGGCATATCTCCTTTTTATTATGTTTTCTTTCTCTTTTTAAAATAATGAATTGCCTAACATTTTGGCTATAAATTTGGAATTTAGATGAGACAAATGGTAACAGATACATCGAATGCTACAAATAGGAAGCATGATTATGTTTCCAAAAGAACATTTCACAGCTTATCCTGCATTTTAATGTGACCTGATGATTGGAGAAGCCATTTCCCAGGGAAGCTTGGGCCAGCATTGACTTCATTTTTAATCTAACAATGAGTTAAAGTTCAATATGGGAAAAGAAAATGTTTTTTTGGTGGGGCGGGGAGAAGGAAGTGTTCAAAACTGTCCAGACCAGATAATGATTTTAATTGTCTTTAAATCAGTGATAGATAATTACATTAAACCTCAAATTAGCTAACACATGAAGGACTTCATTACAACAGGCCCAGGCCTCCCCAGATGTTCTTCCTGTATAGAAGACAGTTGTGTATCATAGGACCAGGCTATAGTACTTTTCCCCTCCCTCGCCCTTTTGGTTTGTTGGCAGCTACTGTACCTCATGATTTAAACATGGACATTTCTAATTAAATGAGAGCTCAGCTGCATTCTTGAACTAATTTATAACATTTGATTTGAAATGTAATAGCTTCAATCTTCCTCTGATTAAAAACAGTCATATACTGTACATGGTTACTATTTTGATGCTCCAACATGCAGTTTTTATTTTTACATTCCCCTTTCTACACAGCTGTTCAACTAATATCTTCCAATATTTTTTTAATTTTTGTTTTTTGGTAACAGCATGTTCATAAGGCAGAACTATTCAAATTCCACAATACTTAAATTCTCAAAAAAGTGGTGGGATATTTTCAGCTCTTAGAGGGAAAACCTTCCTAAAGAACCATGGTATTTAAACTGATGATTAGGTATGGGTGCTGTTTTGTTTTATATTAAAATGGAAAGGTAGAAAAGGACAGGAATTTTCACGTCACTAAATTATAGTAGGATTGCTGAAAGTTTGGTAATTTATAAATGCCATTCCAACTGTCCCTTCTTTTCAAGGCCAATCTGACGTCCTTTTTTTTTTTTCTTTACTCCCTTTAAAATCTTGAACCTTGAGCTGGACACTGTTTTCCACCTTAAATCTTTTGATTCCTTGTCCTGCCATCACTTATCCTTAAGCTTTTTGTGTTTCAGCTCCATTGCTCCTGAACAGCAGTGGTGGAAACCCCACAAATGTGCTGAGGCCTTTACAAATTTGTTATCCAATTTCAACTATTGTTGAATTTATCATTGAACACTAATTCTTTTTCTTTTCCCTAATTTGATCTCTACTTTACTTCTCTTAACATATGTTCCAAACCTTCTTTTTTCAAAACATGTACATCATCTTCTCTCTTAGCAGAGGAACTTATGTCATACTTCATTGAAGAAATTGGGGCCATATGTCTCAAGGTCTCTCTTTTTTCCCAATGCTATACTTCAAATAATATCTACATCATTCTACACTGTCTCCTTTGCTCCAGTGTCAGAGGAAGAAGTAAATCCCTACTTTTCTACTTGTGCTTTTTATTCTACTATCTTCCATTTCTGTGAACTGCCTCTTTGATCCTCTCTTTAATTTTTAGTTTTTCCTAATCTTCTATCTTTACTTCCAACAAACAAGCTCTGATCTCTCACTTTAAAAGCTTCCATTTCACTCTATTATACTCTCAAGCTATATTGTCTTACATCTTTTTTTTCACAGCCAAATTCCTAGGAAAAAGAAAAACAAACAAAAAAGAGATAATGCCTCCAATTCCTTCCATCTCACTTGCAATTTGACCTGTAGCATTCAATTAAGACTTCTTTCTATATGGAAATATAATCACACTTCTTATTTGTAGTATTTGTCTATAACATTACTAATGATCTCCTTATTGCCAATTCTAATGGCTTTTTCTCAGTTTTCTTACTTCTTGTCCTCTGCAGCATTTGATACTATTAATTGCCCTTTCCTATTTACTCTCCCTTCTCTGCAATTCTTCTCTCCTAACTTGTTCCTAATTGATTGTTCCTTTAACAATATCTTATGTAAACATCTGTTCATTTATGTGCATCCTAGGCCCCTCTTCTCTCTCATTACTAGACTCTTTGTTATCTCATCAGCTTTGGTAAATTCTGTTATCAACTCTCAGCAGACAGCTCCATTCAAGTCTCTATCTTTCTCCTCTTCTTATAATCCCACATCACCAACTACCTAATGAACATCTCCAACTTGTCATCCCATTGGTGTCTGAAACTCAATATATTCAAAATGGAATTTCCCCTCAAAAAAACCCCACCCTTCTTTTTTTCTTTGCTGAAGGCACAACCATCCTCCTTGTAACCGAATTTTTCTACCTTATATTAATTTCCTACTCTTCTCATTCCCTTCACTCTTCATATCCAGTCTGTTGACAATTCTTGTTAATTGTTCTTTGTAATATATCTTCCATCTGAACCCTTTTCTTCACTTGCGCAGCCACTAGTCTGATGCAGGCCCTCATCATCTGTCATCTGGGCTGTTGCAGAATCTCTTTTCTAGGATATCCTCCACATTGTTGCCAAGTAAATATTCATAAAACATAAGTCTGACCTTATCACTTCCTGACTTAAGAAGCTTCATTGGCTCCACTTCCTTCTATGATAAAATGTAAACTTTTGTTTGATTTTTAAAAGTTTTTTGCCATCAGATCCAGCCTTGTTTCACAATACTCTCTTTTCTATACTTTATGTTCCACAGAAACAATCCCATTTGCTGTGCTCTATACATGACATTCTATTCTAGTACCTATAGGCACCATTCATGTCTCATTCCTAGAATGACCTCTTTCCTCCCCTTTGTCTCAGAGAATTCCTGAGTTTTTTCATGGCGTAGGTTCGATATTACTCCTTACAGGAAAGCCTATCCTGATTCTCCAATTATGAGTACCACCCCTCAAAAATTGTATTTACATTGTACATATTTTGCATTTAATATTCTATAAATGTGAACTTCTTTAAGGCAAGAACTGTGTATTTTTTATTTGTTTGTTTATTTGTTTTTACATCCCTAGCACCCTAGTACAATGCCTGATACTTATTAGACACCTAATAATAGATGCTAATAATGATAATAACTATTAAATAGAAACATTATTGGGCAAAGTGAGAAGGAACCCTTTGGTTTATATTATGTTTGCTTCATGGTAAAGACAGACAGCCAACCTGTTTTCCATTCTGTCAAAGTAGGGTCCTTTTGCTATTTAAAGGTTTACATCTTACACATTGCATAAAATTTTCTTGTGCATAGAAGTTTAATATTATTTGTGCTTTAGTACTAGTGTATTTATGTGTGTGTACATATATGTATACATGCATATACATATTTATGTGTGTATATATATATATATGTATCTATGTATGTATGTAGCTCTGAGGAGCAGCTATGTGACAAAGGAGAAAGATTACTATACCTGGAGTCAAGAAGACTCATCTTTCTGAGTTCAGATCTGATTTCAGATACTTACTTAGCTGTGTATGACCCTGGGCAAGGCTCTTAATCCTGTTTGCCTCAGTTTCCTCATCTGTAAAATGAGCTGGAGAAGAAAATGGAAAATCACTCTAATATCTTTGCCAAGAAAACCCCAAATGGAGTCATAAAGAGTTGGCCATAACAACAACAACAAAAAAAACCCAATTGAACAACATAGATATCTGTGTTTATGGTTTTTTTTTTGTTTGTTTTTTTAGTATTTTGACTATTTCTCTCTCTTATCTCCCTCTTTATACTTTAAGTACTAACTAGCTCATGAGCCTTGGCAAGGCACTTTCCTGTCTTGAACTTAGTTTCCTTTCCTACAAAATAAGGGGAGTTAGACTAGATGATCCCTAAGGACTCTTCCAACTCTGATAGATCATGAAATTATAGAAGATATAACTATAAAATAATGAGACATGTTTCTTTTAATAAGCACTCTATAACTTGTACAACCAAATGATTTCCATCATTCTAAGTAATCACTTTTGGATGATATGCACTTATTTAGATGCTGATTATCTTTCTCCAAACATTTTTTCCAACTCTTCTTTGGCATTTGTCTGTAGATCAATCTTCAAAATCTCCCAAAATATTAGTCTCATTATTATAGTTACCTTTCATATTTAGCAAAAACAAAAATAACATGACTTGGTGAACAACTAACTTTATTTTTTTTAATATTTGATTCTGAATGTCTTTGAGTTGTTTCTAAAAATTAAATCTACCTTCCAAGAAGGAAGATGAGGATACCATTGAGGATATTGAAAACAATGTAGTATGGTTTCTGAAGGCAATTCTAGCAGAATTCCAAAGAAATGTTCTAAACAAAGGCAGTATTGTTTAACTAATTATATAGCTTCACTAGGGGACTACTTGGAAAGAATAGTGGTTATTCAGACACACAACTTATATTTACAGAAGATTAGTTATATTGCTTCATATTAAAATTCTTTATACTATCTTTTCTAGTAAATTGCTATAGCTTAGTTCAGTGCCATGAGCAAAATAAAAACTAAAAAAATTTGTGAATAATAAAGATGAACAGAACACAAAGTATATAAAGAAACATCCTCCTGCTTCATTGTAAATGAATACCATACCTACTGAAAGTTATTTGATCATAAATCCCTGAATTTTTTTTTTTCTGTTAAACTAAATTGTTCAGGTTTTGACCTATTATTGTCAAATTAGTTAGACCAGAGTATTTATGTGCTGGAGTCCAGCTCCAGTGAAAATCAAGAGTATGAATCTGAAATGAATATCCAAGTCCAGGCAGAAGATATGCTTTGTAATCTCCATTTATTAATCTGAGAGCCAAAGTTTATATACCTTTTAAGCTAGTTTTACATCATCACTAGCTACCTTCAGGTGATATCATATACCTTCCAGGGTTAATGCACAAATCATATTTTGACATTTCAGTATCCATCTTAACTATCAATACCAAGATACTTATTGAAACAAAGTTGTAAATAACAGAAATACCAATGTATTTACTTCAAGTATGTCTTTAATTCATTGTTAAGGAATAAATAATATAGCTGAAATGCCATGTTCCTGTCACATGCATTCTCCATCAAGATTATCCTAAATTTATCTCAAGTATGTCTTTTCATTGTTAGGGAAATGCTTTGAATTGTTCAACCCCTACATAGAGCAGGTCTCAAGTAATACCTAGACTGAACTCTTCCTGTTCATGGACTTATTCAATACTGGCTCTCTACACATATGTTTTATAAAAATTATTAATTGCTAAATGACTTAGAAAATCTTGCTACCTTAGGAAGAAGTCAGACATTATAATGCTGCAAGAAACATTGGGAATCCATGCAGCCCTTATGTCCAGGAAGGATCTAAACTAATGATCCAAGAAAGATAATTATTTATCCAGTTTTGGAATGAATCTGCATAAAATATTTTACAATTGACCATGGCGATGTATTCTGGTGTTTTAAAATGCTTATTGTTAGGTAATCCTTTCTAGTGTTTAAAATAAGTCTTTCTTGAAGCAATTTAAACATATTTTGCCTCTTTTTGTTGGGAACATTCTACCAGACACAATATACTGGAAAAACTATATTCTATAAATATCTATACTTATTTTCCCAGATATTTATACATTTCTTTTGCCCAGGTCTATCCCAGACTTTTGGTCTGGATAGAACAAAAATGACTATCGAAATGTCTATATTCAATATAAATAAGATGATAATTAAGAGAACTCTTAGTTGCCCTTGATGAATTTAACTCATCAGCATTACATATTCATTTTGATAGTGATTTTTGAAAATATCATGGAAAACAGAAAATTTCTGTATTATTGCTTTTGTTGTTGTTGAGTTAACCAGTCTTTTTTTATTTTATTAAAAGTTTTTATTTGTAAAACACATGCATGGGTAATTCCTCAACATTGACCCTTACAAAGCTTTCTGTTACAAACCCTTCCTCGCTAGTCCCCACCCTCCTCTTGATGTCAGGAAATCCACTTCATGTTAACTATGTTAAAATACTTGACAAATCGAATATATGTATATATATTTCCACATTTATCATTGTTGCTCAAGAAAAATCGTATCCACAAGAAAAAAAATCAGAGAAAGGAAACACAATGCAAGCAAACATCAATAGAGAGCATGAAAATGTTATGTTGTGTTCCACATTTCATATGCCTCTCTCTGGGTGTATATGGCTTTCTTCAGTGTACAATTGGAACTGGTTTGAAGCATTTCATTGTTGAAGAGAGCCATGCCCATCAGAATTGATCATCATATAGTATTGTTGTTGCCGTGTATAATGATCTCCTGGTTCTGCTCATTTCACTCAGCATCAGTTTATGCAAGTCTCTCCAGGCCTCTCTGAAATCATCCTGCTGGTCAACGGAATAATAATATTCCATGACATTCATATGCCATAATTTATTCAGCCATTCTCCAATTGATGGGCATCCATTCAGTTTCCACTTTCTAGCCACTATGAAAAGGGCTGCCACAAATATTCTTGGAGTTAATCAGTCTTACCTGATTCTACATGACCCTGTGAACCATACTGTGTAAGAAGTTTCCTTGGCAAAGATTCTGTAGTAGTTTGTCATTTCTTTCTCCATTGGGTTAAGGCAAACAGAATTAAGTGACTTGCTCAGGGTCACACAGTTAGTAAGTATTTGAGACTTAAGTCTTCCTGATTCTAAGTCTAGTGATCTACCGACTGAACCACCTAACTTCCTCTCTGTATGATTCGAGAAGGGAAAATGTTCTGATTTTTTTTTAAAGGCAGAAAATAGAATCTATGCATTATAGTCTAATTTAATCTCTAGGGAAATTCTATAATATAGTACTTAAGAAATGGCTAATGGCATCTAGAACATGAAATGACAATTACAAAGAGCTAGTGTAAGTTCAGCAAGAACAGATCAAGCCAGAATCACCTTATTTTACTTTTTGACTGTTACTCAAATGCTGGAGCAGAGTAATTCTATAGAAACAGCTCAGGTTTCTTCAAGTGGTTGATAAAGTATCTCATGTTCTTCATGTAGGAAAGAGTCAGAGATGTGGGGTAAACACGAATATAGTACAAATAAATAGATTAGAAATCAGTTGAATGGCTTGACTTGAGTAATTATACATTTAACTCAGAAGGAAATCTCTAATAGAGAGCCTCAGGGATCTATACTTAGTCTTCTTATTATCATTTTTATTAATAACTTGGATAAAGGCAAAAACAGAATTCTTGTCCAATTTGCTGATGAAACTAAGGTAACATGGATAACTAATATACTGGATGACATACTCATGATGTTAAAATATATGTAAAAAGATCTCTAATGGAGATCTAATGGGGATCTATACTTAGTCCTCTTATTATCATTTTTATTAATGACTTGGATGAAGGCAGAGACAGAATTCGTATAATTTGCCAATGTAAGTAAGATAACATGGATAATTAATATACTGGATGACATAGTAAGGATGTAAAAATATGTTCTGATAGCCTAGAATGTTTAGACACAATCTAATAATATAAATTTAATAAAATTAAATATAATTGATTTAAAGTCATAGATGACAGGATCATATAGTTGGGAGACACTTCATATGCTATTTAGTCCAACCCCTTCATTTTGCAAATGAGGAAAAAGACAACTTGGAGGCTAAATAACTTGCTCAAAAATGCAGTAGTAAACATCAGGGGAAAGAGATGGACTCAGGTCTTTTGATTTCAGAACTGGTTTTCTTTCTTTTGTATTGTTTTCTACTTGGTTCAAGAAATCGACTTTTCAAGTAAAATATGAAAGAGGCATAGAGCAATTTGTCTGAAAAAAAATCTGGGGATTTTAGTGAACCACAAGTTTAATATAAGTCAACAACAGGAATTGAAAGCCAAGAAGGTGAATTTAATCTTAAGCTACATGTCGTGATATATCTTTCAAGGTGATAGTTTTGCTAAGCTGGGAACAGGTAGATGGCACAATGGTTAGAGTATCAGCCTTAGAATCAGGAAGGCTCATCTTCATGAATTAAATCCAACCTTGGAAACTTAGTAGCTGAGGGACCCTGGGCAGGCCACTTGCCCCTATTTGCTTCTGTTCCCTCATCTATAAAGCAAATTGGAGAAGGAAATGACAAATCACTGCAGCATCTTTGCCAAGAAAGCCCCATGTTGAATGTGACTGAAAAACAACTGAACAACAAAATACCTGATTAGATGATATCTAGATATTGAGTTCAGTTCTAGCTTATTGATAAGCTAGAAAATGGACAAAGGTAGGCCTTCAGAATAGAAGAAACTGATTATATTTAAAATAGGAGAAAATTCAGAGAGGACATTGTAGCCATCTTTAAAATATTTAAAGGTTATTATATGGAAGTGATATTAGACTTTTTCTGTTCAATCAGAAAAGGTAGAACCAGGTACTGTGTATCAAAGTTCCACCAAAAGGAAATTTTGGCTTGATTCCAGTAATAATTTTCTCCCAACTGCTGCTATTACAAAGCAGAATGAACTTTGTCTGGAGATAGTGGGTTTCCTCAAGGAAAGACTGGATGATGATTTGTTGGGTGTGTTGAAAAAAGGTCATTATGTCAGGGGCATAAGTTAGTCTAGATGGTCATTGAGTTCTCTTCCAACTTGAAAATTCTGTTTCTTTGATTCTTTCTTGTCTGTTCTCCTTCAGGATGAATAATGATAAGCTCTTTCACTTTTTTCTTATCTGTACTATTCTCAAGCCTTAAGTTGTTTTGTTTTCTTTTTATACTCTGTGAATTCTGTACACCTCAAGTTTAAGAGTCCTGGATATAGTATAAAAGAGAAAAAGAAGATAACTTTGACCAGTGCAGAAACTAGTGTATGATTATGTTATGGTTTCCATATGTCATATTCTTAATTTTCTTTTGAAGTGTTGCTCTGTTGTTTCTTAATGACAAAAACATTATAGTATATTTACAGGATCAGATTTTAATGCTGGAAAGAACCTTTGGAGAGCATTAGAGTCATTCCCTCTATGTTACCAGTAAAGAGTGACTTGCCTAGAGTTTCACACAAAGGAAGAGGTAGAGTTAGGATTCCAAACCCAACTCTCCAACTCCAGACTAATATTTTTTTCATTCTACAACACTGCCTATATTATTGGCCTACTCCAAAGCTGCCTTTCCCTATACCTTAATCCATGTAATTTGCTTTTACTTTTCAATATAATTTTATTATGTTTCCATCTATCCTCTTCTGTGATTTTTCAGAATAACTTTTAATTGACATTTTTTTTATTCCAGGAGCTTCTTTTATTATTATTGGAACAATTCCAGGAAATTTTATTTGGCTCATTATCCAAATCATTAATTAAAATTATTCCTTCTGAATCTCTGGTTTATGAGTAGACTTTTGCAAATTTTTAAAGAATGTTTTTTAGAACATTTTTCTGGACACTGCAATATACCACACTCTTTCATGTTTTTTCCTAATTGGGGCTTTTGCTTCATAGACTCACCTAATTTTGGAGTTGGAAAGGGTCTCAGTTGCCATTTAGTCCAATGCTTTCTGGAACAACAATGCCCTCTCCACTCTACTTAACAAATGAGCATCCCAGTCTTTGCTTGAAGATCTCCAGTGAGGGGTAGCTCAATACCTCCTGAGGCAACTCATTTTTCCTTTGAGGTAGCTCTCATTACTAGGACATTTTCCCTCACATTGAATCCAAATTTTTCTCTTTGTAACTACACATATCACTTGTAGTTGTACACTATGAGTCCAAAGAGAAGGCATCTAATTCCTTTCCCATCTGACAACACTTGTTAACAAACAATATTTTCCTGCATGTGTGTGCCCTTTCCAATTACAATACTGTAGGGGCACAGTTCTCAGTGGTATCACTGTATCAGAGCCATGTGATTTTACATGGAGATTTGCCTTTTGGTTTATGGCTTTGATATTGTAGTGCTGGAGAGGCCTGGTGCTCTCTAGGTCATTTAAAGAGAAGGTGCCATATTCACTTATGAATTCTCCATCCAGTTAAAATATGCAACCTGTGCACATCATATCAATTACTTTGATTAGCAGTCATCAGCATCCATAAAAGTAGATTTAGCATGGTGTTTCTAGTATTTTTGTGGCTGAGAGGAAAGATGCCATCATGGATTCACAAGGCATCAACACTATTGCATGGTAGTCTCGGTACCCTTTGATTACCTATTACAGACTGTCAAAACATAGGCTGATCTGGCAAACCAAGAACAACTTTTAGCTTCAAGGCTTGAATCTACTCTGCTCCTCCAGTTGCTATGGAGATGGTCATATAAAAGCTGCCTTGTATTTGGTTAGGGATAAGAGGTTTTGGTATTTTCATAATCTGAGTTTTGTTCTATTTTTCTTTTTTTCCCCATAGTCCTACCATTGTCATTACTTCTGAAAGTAATGGTTTACTTTACACATAGATTAATTTTAGTCTATAATAGAGTACTTCAAAAATGACCTGTGGTACTGAAAAATAAATGGAACTACAGAATTAAGTGAAATGATGTAATAACTTATATATATATATATATGTGACCTCATAATTTATAAAACACCTTCCTCATAACCACTTCGGGTTTATCATTCACGTTTTGCAGAAGATACAGTTGAGGCCCTCGGAGGTTAAGTGATTTGACTGTATCCACATGACTATAAGAAGCTAATACTCACAAAGGTTAGTTAGCTGTTTGATAGCTAATAGGTGCAAATTGCTGCAGGTTTGGTGACTTTTATAAGAATCTCTCCATTACCTTAAGATATTGAGATGCTAATAACAGGAAGAAACGGGCAGCATGAGAAACTAAAGTACCAGCTAATTTCATAGGATTGATTTTAGATTCAAATCAGAGAATGTTCATAAATGCATTGTAAAAATTATATGACATTAATCCAATCTTACTCAATTAGAAATTTTGCATTAACTGGGCCAGTCAAGAACTTGGGTTCTTCTTATCTTATGGAAAGTGTTCCATTGATTTGAGATATCTCACTAATTATTTGAAACATATCGATTAAACTAAAGGTTGCTTGGTCCTTACACTTCCTTGTACATACCTCCCTAATAATGTAGAAGTTAATTTCCATGGAAAAATCGAGTAGCCAACACCTGTCCCCATACTCTCCATGCCTATAACCAATGGGGGTTTCTTAGAATATTAAGCCAAAGGGTCTTTAGAAAGGGATCACCTTTCACCAACTTTGACCTATGATAGAAGTTCTGCAATATCCAGAGCTTAGATTTGCTCCTTTGCTTTCTGGTCATTTTGGTTGAATTTGAACTTTGGTAGACTCTCAGACATTCTTAGAGAATTTCAGCAACATGAAATAAAGTATAGAAAATAAAGTATAAAACCAGAATAAGAGCTAAGATTTCCTTTGTCCCTTTAAGAAATAAATCAAAGCACCAAGGTGCTGAGCCAAGGGGTTGTTTTTAATGGTCTATAAATTCAGTGATGAGCCTAATATTCCTTGACTTCCTCATTTTCCCCCTGAGGTTTGGATGCTTTTTTGTGTTCAGTTTTAGAGGCAAGTATATGGGAGGAGATTTAATGCTCATGACAGCTAACAACAGGCTATATAAATACGATGAAGTAGCCTCTTCTATCCAAGTAATATATCCTGTGCTCCTTCCTAGAGTTTATGATGTGCTCTAGTGTCAAGGAGATCAAACCTGAAAAACTAAAGAAACCATTTGGTAGTGATCTGGCCCACATGAATTTTTTCTTGGGGATCATTTAGGATTCAAAAATCCTTAGAGTAATGGAGGAAGATATTGTAATTTGAAAGAGTTTGAGAACATCCAGTCTGGATCAATAAGGCAATAAAAAAATTTGCCCAAATGAAGAGGATGTTACTAAGTGACTATCTGCACCCCATGTCTATCCCTCCTTCTCACACTCTAAGAGAGATATTGCAATGGGTTCACCATATAGGTTCTCCTGGAATTGTCTGTTATCTTGAAATTCTTTTGCTCCTACTTTTTTTCAGCTTCTCCCTGCTTTGGTCAAGGTCTCAAATAGCACAAGAAGTTAGAGTCAGTAGATAAGGGCTCTTAAATGGCAGTACTTTCAATGTGGACTAGGCTAAGAATAAGGTCAGAGATTCTGTTTACTACAGGTATCTCTAGCGGTAGAGCCTTTATTATCTCAAGCAAGTGATTCCTCTCTGACTTACCTTTCTCTCACACAGTGATAGCATGAGGGTAAATGAAGCTAATCTGTGGGCTTTTATTGATTACTTAATATGTTCTTAGCTCTATATTGTATGTTTTAAAGAATACTAGAGACTATCTGACAGTTCTTACCCTTAGGGAACTTAAGAGCAAATTTAGGAAAAAAAGATTTACATATAAAAATCATAAATACCTTGGGGTCAGAAGATACCTTAATGTATTCTCTGCAACATGCCTGATGGCCATCTGACCTCCTCCTTTTAATGATAATGATGATGGTGACATTTGCAAAGCATTTTGCATATGTTATCTCATTTAATCCTCTCAATAATTATTATCCCCATCTTACAGATGAGGAAACTGAGGCTGACAGAGATCAAGTGACTTGTGTGGGTTACAACTAGTTAAGTTTCTAATTCAGAATTTGAAAATAGGATTTCCTGATTCCAAATCTACATTCTATCCACTCTAACATGCATGTCTTTGTAAACACACATAGGGAGCATACTTGAATGATCTTACATACAGGGAGTACCTGTGAAGGTGCATACATGCAGGAAACACATGTGGCCTGAGCACATATGATGAAGCTACAAACATAGGAGCCTATATGTGAGCAGGGCACATGTGTGGCTAGGGTAAGCAACATACTTCATTTATTATAGAGCAGTCAATTTTGGTGTTATCATTGTGTAGCTCTCTGCTCCCCTCTTGTGGTCACTGCATCTCAACCTTCCATGGGGCATCATGTCATCTGTTGGGTGCCTCTATTGGTTTCTAGCTACAGTTTTTGCTGAAGTGCATTTGGCTACAGCCTGTTAAGACTTGGGACACAACAGGTAGTAAAAACCCTCCCAGGAAAAGGAAGGTTAAACTCTTTTAGTCTATATAGCCCAAGGAGGCAATGACAACCAAACCCAACTAGATAATTAAAGAAAGCCAAGAGAAACTTTCAGTCTAAGATTAAATCCAAACTGGCTATGTCTTCCTTTGTTGCTGGCTCAGAGTCCCTGGTCCCAGCCAACCATCTGACTTGGACTTAGAAATTTTCTTTTAACTTCCATCAAATCCCTAATTTTAAGAATGTATTCCCTCAGACCATTGCAAAGATACCACCTAAAAATGCCTTAAGGGAGGTATGTGCGGCTGAGACAATAATATCTTCTTAGTTCTCATGATGATCCTGTTTGCCATGAAAATCTGGGACAAGAAAAAAAGAACTAAGTCAAATTTCTGCCCTACATTATTTGTTCTACATTCTTGCATTTATTGTGCATACCTGCCAACAAGAGGTTGCTGCTGTTTATTTAACATTTCAGTTAGTGATAAAACTGAAGGATCTTCCTATTAAATAAAATATATTACTTCTAAAAAAAAGTAAAGTATAGATACACATATAAGTGCTTATTATGTGAGAATTAAAACCATGGAAATGAATGAGATCACATCAAAGTGTAGAGAGAGATGATAAGAGATAGAATGAGTATCAAGAAATAAAGGATGACCAGCAGTGTCGAGTGAGGGTCGAAAAAGTTAGGAATGGAAAAATAAAATCCTAGAATCCTAAATTGAGAACTGAAAAAGAAATTAGGGAGAATTTAATCCAATTCCTTAATTTTACAAATGAAAAAACCAAGAACTTAAGTGACTTGCCTAAGATTCTTTTTGACAGAAGTTGTAAATGGAAGATTGAGATCTTAATCTACAACCTCTGACTCTAAATTTAGAACTCTTTTCATGACACTGTACTGACTCCTCCTTGTCATTGGAACTAGATGAGTTTCAAAATCCTTTTTTAGATTTAAATTTCATAATTTGATTTGGTGACTAAGGAAATCAATGATAACTTTTAAAAGGTTAGTTTACATTTTTTGATGAAGAAGAAAATCATATTGTAAGAGTATGATAAATGAATGGTTGTTAGAAAGTATAAGAAGAGAGAGCTTAGGCTATTCTATTCAAATATTTTCCATAGAAAGAGAGGAAAATGATAGGAAAATAGCTTGAGGGAAATGTAGTCAACAGGGTTTATATTTATTTTTAAGATACAAGATACCTGAGCTTGTTTGTAGGCAATGTTGCAACAATCAGGGAGGCAGGAAAGTTGAGTGATAGGAGTATTAATGGCACAATCTACCAATATTTCCTCACAATGTTTTGTTTCTTTCATGCTTTCCGGTAGCCAATAAGAAATATATAAAAGCAGGGAAATTTAGAATCTCCTGCATCTTCCTCCTGTTTTTCATACTGTGATTGAGGGTTGAGTGTATTGATAGGAAGAAGACCAAAAGAACCAGATGGGAATGGAATAGGTTTCCCTGTATAGCTGTATTTATATTCCTTATTGTTTGGGACACTGGGAGAGTCTTTTGGATTAGTCTTTGTGTAAAGCTACCTGAGGTCTTTGGCACAGAATATATCAAAAGTCTAGGTAATAATGACTCTATAGAAAGACATGTATGCTATTTTTAAGCAAATATTCATTTATTTATTTTTATTATAATATCTTATTTCCCCCATAATTACTTGTTAAAACAAATTTTAAACATTTTTAAAAGAAAGTTTCGAGTTCCAAATTCTATTCTTCTCCTTTTCTTCCTTCTTCCCTCTCTGAGAGGTAAGTAATCTGATATGATTTATGCATGAGCAATCATATAAAATAATTTCATAGAAGAAAAAGAAGAAAGAAGGAAGAAAGAAAGGAAAAAATAGTATACTTTAGTCTATAATCACATAGTATCAATTCTTTTTCTAGAGATAGATACTGTGTTTCATCATTAGTCCTTTGCGATTGTCTCAGATCATTGTATTGCTGAAAATAGCTAAGTCAATTTACAATTCTTCATTGTGTAATATTTCTGTTAACTGATTCTTCCCCTGATTCTGCTCATTGTTCTTTATATCAGTTCATATAAGACTTTACAAGTTTTTCTGAAATCATCCTGCTTTTCATTTCTTTTACTACAATAATATTTCATCACAATCATACCATAATATTTTTTTAGCCATTCCCCTATTGATGGGAATTACTTTTATTTCCATTTCTTAGCTACTATAAATATTTTTGTACAAATAGACCCCCTCACTTTTTACATCTTTGATATATAAACCCAGCAGTGGAATTGCTGGACCAGTGTTCCAGTTTTCCCATATTTCCTCCAACATTTGTCATTTCCTTTTTTTTTTT
>JAJPUD010005002.1:150319-165842 GCA_023553655.1 Myrmecobius fasciatus | reverse complement strand
ATATATATATATACATATATATATATATATATATATATATACAAAGAAATAAAAAAGAGAAAGCGGATGAATGAAAGTATTCTAGGATGCTCTGGGATTATTCCAAAATAGCACCAAGGTGGTTGTGTATTTAAGCCCTTAATAAAAGTATAATAAACTATTGTATACTATTTGACTTCTCAAATTACCGTGACTTTATTATGCATATCCTTCAATTTAAGGATAGGGCATGGCAAATACAGAGGCAGAATTGCAATGGCTTCCCTAATCTGTTTTTGTTTTTGTTTATTTTTGCCCTCATAAAGCATTACTTCTCCCACAACAGAAACAGGTGCTTGTTAAGTCACAGGCAATATCCCTGTACAAAAGAAGTAAACAATAAACCATCCAGAAGTAAAATGACTATCCATAGGCATTCACTGCATTTTCAGATCACAAACAAAATCACAAAATCTCAGAATTTCAGGAAGGGAAGAGACTTCAATGTCTATCTATTTCAGTTTGTACTTAAACAATAATGTTTTAATATCCTACCCAACATATGATCATCCATCTTCTGATTAAAGATCTGCTGAATCAACTGTAATGGAGTAGAAGATCTTTAAAGATTCCCAAGATATGCTGCACAGTAATTTTTCTTAATAAAAGGTCTCAAATTGTTTCTTTATAACTTCCACTCATTGCTATCTTAGAACCTAACACCCTTGATCCAAATTGAAAAAGTCTAATCCTTTTACAAGACAATCCTAAAATACCAGAATATTGATGCCATCCCACCTCCTCACTAAATCTTTTATTCTCTAGACTAAGATTTTCCATCTTTTTGAAGTAATTCTTATATATCATGAATTTACAGAATTTAACCATTCTTATTTGTATTCTCTGGATAGTTTCTTTGAAAAATGAAAAAAATATATATTGTTTTAGTACCTTAAAGAACCATGATTGTGTCTGTCTGGATCCTTGTATCAATACAAATCCCAAGTTCACCATACCTGAGTAGATTTTCATTTCTAACTAAGTCTTTCTTCATTTAACTAGATTAGTCTACCTATAACAGATATTCAGTTCAAATATGGGGTCTGGCACTTACTTTCTCTGACATGGTGTTCTGCCATGACTACATTATATCCTATGTGTTCTTGGGCAAATCACTTCAGCTCTGGCTCTTCAGGAGAGGTTTGACTAGATGACATATAAGGTTCTTTCTAGTTCTGCATATTTGGCTATTTTATCATTCTAAGATTGTTGGAACTTGGCTAATTGTCTTGCTTCCTTAGTCCTACCTTAGTAAACTCTAAGTCACAGAAGTAAAAGGAATTAGGATTTTCTACTTGATCTGAACTAGAGTTTTACCCAAGTATGCTGTTCAATTAATTACTTACACTCAAGATCCAAATTTCCTTTAGAACTAACTATAAAACTGCATATAAGAACATAGCTCCAGAACTGGAGGGCACTTCCTAACTGTGTAACTCTACATGATTTCACTTAACCAGTCAGGAAGACATGCGTTCAAATTTAGTCTCAGACACTTAACACCTTGCCGAAAACAGCAACAACAACAACAACAACACAACAAAAAACAAGCAGAACAAAAAACAAGGGCACATCAGAAATCAACTAGTTCACTTCCCTCATTTTACAGAGACAAGTGAGGGGCAGATAAGTTAAATGGCTTGCTCAGGGCTTTTGGGTAGTTAGCATTTATAGCAAAAAGTATCTGAACTCACTTCCTTGGATTCCAGAGTCAGTGTGCTATTTGACACTATGCATATCTATATGTATGTAGGTGCACACTCACATACACACACACACAAAATCACAATTCTTTAAGTCATTAAAATGAATGAATGACAATGACAATTCATCCAACTTTGTGATATACAAAATTAATTAGCTGCAGTCCTTCACATTTCTCATTCTCCTTTAGACCAATATCATTATTTATCTCTCTCTGACAATGTTTTTGGAACAAACTGTTCAACAAACTTCATTGCTTTGTTAGGTTTATTAAATAAAATCTGACAAGTTTTTTAACTAGAATTTACTAATCTGTTATCATGTCTCTGCCTGAATACATCTTTGAGAATATAATTTTAGAGGGCATTTTTGAGATCATAGTCAAAATATCTATGAATCCATTTATTAATTCACAGCTGAGGTCCAAAATGCGATATAAATTTTAACATCATTATAGTTGTTATAGAGCCCTTTGGTAAAAATCCATAGCAGCCAAAGTAGTACATCATTGAATTACACATCCTGTTGTTTCAAAAACTCATTTAACATCAAGCAAATTTTCTTCTATAATATACTTGCTCTAATTTACAGTATAAATCACCCATTCTGAGTCCCATGGCAATCCCATTAGTCTTGCCACAAAGAAAGCTTTGCTGGAATTATAAACTATACACTGTTTCATATCCATTATAAGTTTGGAGATGGGTACAATTCAGTTGTTTTGATTGCCTGGTCTGAATTTGTGCTGAATTATTTGTAGTCTATGGATCAATACTTTTCTGTTCCCAAACTTTAATGGTATAAAATAATTATCTTTTAATTGACCAAATTATAGATCAGAAGAATCTAATGCTGGAATTATTTGATATTGATAGTGAGTTTCCTTCAAAAAGGTGGTTATTGCCTTTACACCTTCTTTTTGCAATATTAATTTAAAACTATTTTATTTATGCATTAAATGTTTTTAATTACTTGTAAAAAAATTAATGAAATTATTGTTTAATTTTGAGTTTCAAATTCTCTCTCTCCTTTCTACCCCCTTTAGTCAGTGGGAAGGTAAACACTTTGATATCAATTAGACAAGTGAAAGAATGCAAAGTCTATTTTCATATTGGTCATGTTGCAAAAGAAAACAGACAAAAATAAGACAAGAAAAATAAAGGCAATAATAAAAGTATCTTTCAGTCTTCATTCTGAGTCCAGAAGCCTTCTCTCTGGAGATAGATAGATATTTTTGTCTTTTGGAATTTTCTTGGATTATTGTCTTAAAGTAACTAAATCTTTCATGTTTCTCCATCAGTGCAATATTGCTGTTAGTTTGTATGATGTTATTGATATTGGCTCATATGTTAAATTTTCTATTAAGTTCAAGTTTAATTGATAGAAAGTCCTGAATATCTGCAAGTTCATTGAATTTCATTTTTTCTCATTCAAAATTATAGATAATTTTGCTGGATTAAGATATTATATCTTCTTGATTGGTTCTCCAGATTTCTTATTTTTTTGTATAAGATGTTTCACATTCTGTTCTAATTTTTTTTCTTTAGAATCTGTTTTGATATTTCTTGTTCTCTGGCTTCCCTTTGCCCAGTTTTAATTTTCAAAGAATTATTTTCATCTTTGAGATTCAGTATTTCCTTTTCTAGTTGGTTGACATTTTTCATAATCTTCTTGTTTTTCTTAGATGGTTTTTATTTTTTATTTATTTTGTTTACTTTTTCTTCAATATCTATCATTTGATTTTTAAATTCTCTTTTGAGTTTTATAAATTCTCTCTGTATTGGGAGCCAATTCATGTTACTCTTTGAGGTAGAAGCTTTTTATAAATTAAAGTATCCTCCTCTGGTCTTCCCTATCCCCATAATATGCTTCAGTGGTTTGGTTCTTTCCTCTTTGTCAGTTCATTTTTTTAAAAAAAAATAAGAGGTATTAGTGCCTCTAATTAGCATCTCTAATCATTGGGCAAGGTAATGGTGCTTCCCTTAGCTCTCCACTCTGAGCAGGAACTCCAAACCAAGAGCTCAGTTCTCCTAAAAGTGCCCATATGCAGCAGCATCCCTGCCCTGTTAGTTCTGAACTCATGAGGTACTGGTACCTTTTGGCCCAAGGCTGGTGTTTCCAATAGGCCAAAATTCATTCCATCTTTTCAGATTCAAGAAGTTATTCAAGAAGTTATTCAACAAACAGTCCAGGAGGTGAAAGTCTCTGTGGTTCCCACTGGGACTTTAGCTACATCTAGTTAGTCAGAGTATTTACTTGATGTTTTTGCAGAGCAAGCCAGGAGTTGTTTTCACTTCAGGCAGATTAATTCCTAGATTGAGAGTCTTTCTTCAGATCTCCTAGGGTTGTATCAGGAGGATCCCTGTTCTTATTTAAGTCTTTTTTGATTTTTCACCAATCTATATTTTCCCTAATGTGCAAATTTATTCTTTTTTTGTGGGGGAAATCAGGAGAACTTGAAATTTACCACTCTACTAAGCCATCTTCCCAGAATCTTCCCCTCCTGCTTGTCATTCCTTTTAGCTTGTCATTTCTTATTCCATCACAATCATATACCACAACTTGTTCAGCCATTCCCCATTTGATGGGCATCCTTTAGATTTTTTAATCTTAGATATCAAAAAGCTGCTACAAATACTTTTATAAAATAAGTAATTTCCCCTTTTCTTTGATCTCTTTGAGATAAAGACCTAATAGTGGTATCGCTGGGTCAAATGGTATATAGTTTTAAAGCCTTTTGGTTGTAATTCAAAATTGTTCTTCAATTTTGGACCAATCCATAATTCCACCATCAGTATATGTGTCCTAATTTTTCAACATTCCCTCCAGCATTAATCATTTTCTTTTTTTGTTACATCTTCCAATTTCATAGATGTGAGGGGATATTACAGAGTTGTAGAAATTTACATTTCTCTCATCAGTTGGTATGTAGAATATTTTTTCATGTGTCTGTTGATACCTTTGTTAAGATTTACTCTTAATTTTGCAAATTTTTCTGTTACCTACATATTTGAAAAATGAGGCCTTTATCAGAAAAACTTGCAATTTTTTCTGTTTCCTATTTTGCACCCACTTTGGTTGCATTAATTTTGTTTGTGCAAAAACTTTTAATTTTATTGAATCAAAATTATCTTTTTCTTGTGATCCTCTTTTTATCTTAGTCATGACTTTTTTCTTTATCCCTAGATTTAACAAGTACATTTTTCACTGTTAACCTAATTTAATTATGATATTAAGTTTTATGTCTAAGTCAATTAACCATTTGACATTATCTTGATAAATGATGTGATGTATTGGTCCATGCCTAGTTTCTGCCAAACTACTTTCCAATTTCCAAAGCAATTTTTGTGGTATGTTAAGTTCCCACCCTCAAACTTGATTCTTTGAGTTTGTTAAATATGAAATTACCATGGTATTTTACTGTTGTGTTTCATGTACCTAACCTATTCCATCACTTGACTGTTTTAAAGATTACCACTTTTTAATGTATTTTGAAATCTGATAATGCTAGATTTTGAACATCCATTAATTTGTCCTGTTAGATTTAGTTTAGTTGTCTTTTTTCTAGAATCATGTTGTGGCATTGTATGGACCTGTGCTATTAGGAGTATAGGGAACATTTGGTAAGAAGCTCCCTGTACTAAAGATGACAAGCTAAGAACTTAAAAAAGTGTTGGGACTTTTATACAAAAAATTATGGAAAGTTACACTACATTTAGCCTTCAACTATATACTGAGGAAATGATTTGTTAGATTGTCAAGATTTCTAGAATCAGTTATTTATCAGAATCAGAAGTGTAACATTTTGGAGAAGTCTCTTCAAGACTGGCTTTCTAAACAAAGAAATTGCCTTGCTTTTTGTTAGAAGAAAATTATAAAGTCTTGTCTCTAATATAAAATGCTTTAACTATACTTTTTCAATTTTATATCATTGTGAAATAAGATACACATTCTTTCTTTGCCATCATCCATGTCTTTGATAAAAATGTGAGAAGAAAAATCTTTAGCTATTACACTAACACTTCGACACTTTTATTGTTAGGTTGATATTGAGATATTACTGATGGCTTTGATGGATCTTTTCTTGCAAATAGTCATAAATCTCCCTAATTGTATTCTCATCCAGTAAACATCAATTTGTATCATCCATATAGTATTGCTTAAGGAGCATTATCAGATGCTCTTCTGAAATCAAGGTTACTATTTCTATAGTATTTTCCCAATTTATCATTTGACTACACATTTCAAAAAGGGAATTGGTATTAGTTTGGCAGGACCAAACTTTAATTGATGACAACTCATTTCTAAATTATCACAAACTAAAACTTTAATAATAGCTTTTAGAATTTTGCCTATAATGAGTTTCAAGATCTTTTACTGGCTAAGGGTAGAATGGTGAGAGGTTTGCCTTCCCAGGGGTTATATCTTTAATGGGCTGCTGTGGTGTATCTTTTTGGTTTGGCAAGGAGATAAGAGACTTTACTGGACAAAGCAGTTTCTAGTCTTTAGGATATTTTGTTTTGACATTGGTTTATATTGATTAGTCTCCCTTAAGGAATCATGATATTCTATGTTGATGTCTTTATCCATTTCCCATGTTTCAGGCTCAGTAACTTGACTGAATAGTTAGATAAGAAGTGTATCTATTCAAATTTTATCTTCTCATTCTTATTCTTTCTCATTAAAAAAAAGAAACAACAAAAAATACTTTATTCCAACAAACTGTTCTGCTTATCTGCACTGCCTTCTGAATTTCATTGTTAAAAATTTTTAAGTATTTTATTTGGAAACAACAGACTTCTGTCTATACAATAATTTTTTGTCTTCAGTTTTATTTATTTTATATTATATTTACTATATTTTATATTTTCTACTCTTGTACACATTTAATATTGTATGTTTTTATACTTATATTTTATATTTAATCTTTTTTCCAAATACAATTAATTTTTATTGTATATATTAGATACTATTCTAATGAGTATGAATAAACTTGATGTTTAGATTTTTTCATATCTGTGGTGTATTTAAATAGTATAGTTCTTCAGTTTGTTTCTTTTGATCATTTTTACTTTTGTTGTTACCTCATTTAAGATCAGCTTGTCCTATCTGCCTATTTAAGTTAGCTGAGGCTACTAATTTTCTTTTGTTTTTTTTTTGAAGGTGGAATTTTATTTTCTTTATTAAAGCTTTTTATTTGCAAAACATATGTATGGGTAATTCTTCAACATTGATACTTACAAAGCTTTCTATTACAAATTTCCCCCCCTAGTCCCCACCCCTCCCCTACATGGCAGGAAATCCACTATATGTTAATTATGTTAAAATACTTGACAAATCGAATATATGCATACATATTTTCACACTTATCTTCTTGTGCAAGAAAAATCATATCTACAAGAAAAAAAATCTGAGAAAGGAAACACAATACAAGCAAACATCAATAGAGAGCATGAAAATGTTATGTTGTGGTCCACATTTCATGCCTCTCTCTCTCTGGGTGTATATGGCTTTCTTCAGTTAACAATTGGAAGTGGTTTGAAACATTTCATTGTTGAAGAGAGCCATGTCCATCAGAATTGATCATCATTTAGTCTAGTTGTTGCTGTATATAATGATCTCCTGGTTCTGCCCATTTCGCTCAGCATCAATTCATGCAAGTCTCTCCAGGCCTCTCTGAAATCATCCTGTTGGTAATTTCTTATAGAACAATAATATTCCTGGAGAGCAATTTGGATCTATGCTCAAAAAGTTATCAAACTCTGCATACCCTTTGACACAGCAGTGTTTCTATTGGGCTTATATCCCAAAGAAATCATAAAAGAATGAAAGGGCCCCACATGTGCAAGAATATTTGTGGCAACTCTTTTTGTAGTGGCTAGAAACTGGAAACTCAATGGATGTCCATCAATTGGAGAGTGGCTGAATAAATTATGGTATATGAATGTTATGGAATATTATTGCTCTGTAAGAAACGACCAGCAGGACGATTTCAGAGAGGCCTGGAGAGACTTGCAGAACTGATGCTGAGTGAAATGAGCAGAACCAGGAGATCATTATACATGCCAACAACAATACTATATGAGGATCAGTTCTAAGGGACATGACTCTCTTCAACAATGAAACGCTTCAAACGAATTCCAATTGTTCAGTGAAGAAGGACATATACACCCAGAGAGAGGGATGTGAAATGTGGACCACAACATAACATTTTCATGTTCTCTATTGAGGTTTGCTTGCATTGTATTTCCTTTATCGGATTATTCTTTCTTGTACATATGATTTCTCCTGCACAAAAAATAATGTGTCGCAATAACTATACATATATTCGATTTCTTAAGTATTCTAACATAATTATCATGTAGTGTATATCCTGCCATCTAGGGGAGGGGTGGGGAGTAGGGGGGAAAAATTTGTAACAGAAAGCTTTGTAAGGGTTAATGTTTAGGAATTACCCATACATATGTTTTGCAAATAAAAAGTATTAATAAATAAAAAATAAAAAAATAATAATATTCTATAACATTCATATACCATAATTTATTCAGCCATTTTCCAATTGATGGGCATCCATTCAATTTCCAGTTTGTAGTCACTAAAAAAAGGGCTGCCACAAACATTCTTGCACATGTAGGCCCCTTTCCTTCCTTTAAGATCTCCTTGGGATATAAGCCCAATAGAAACACTGCTGGGTCAAAGAGTATGCAGAGATTGATAACTTTTTGAGCATAGTTCCAAATTTCTCTCCAGAATGGTTGGATCTGTTCACAGTTGCACCAACAACGTATCAGTTCCCTAGTTTTCCCACATCCCCTCCAAAATTCATCATTATCTTTTCCTTTCATTTTAGCCAATTTGACACATGTTGTGGTATCTCACAGTTGTCTTAATTTGCATTTCTCTGATCAATAGTGATTTGGAGCACTTTTTCATATGACTAAAAATAGTTTTAATTTCATCATCTGAAAATTTTCTGTTCGGATCCTTTGACCATTTATCAACTGGAGAATGGATTGAATTCTTATAGATATGAGATAATTCTCTATGTATTTTAGAAATGAGGGGACAGCTAGGTGGTGCAGTGGATAAAGCACCAGCCCTGAAGTCAGGAAAACCTGAGTTCAAATATGGTCTCAGACGCTTCCTAGTTGTGTGACCCTGGGCAAGTCACTTAATCCCAATTACTTCAGAAAAAAGCAAAAAAAAAAAAAAAAAGAAAAGAAAAGAAAAAAAGAAGAAAAAAAAATGAGGCCTTTATCAGAAAACTTAAATGTAAAGATGATTTCCCAATTTATTGCTTCCTTCCTAATCTTTTCTGTATTAGTTTTATTTGTACAAAAACTTTTTAAGATAATATAGTCAAAATTATCTATCTCATGTTCAATTAAGAGTTCCAGTTATTCTTTGGACATAAATTTATTCCATCTCCACAGGTCTGAGAGGTAAACTATATTATGTTCCTCTAATTTACTTATAATAACTCTCTTTATATCCAAATCATGAACCCATTTAGATCTTATCTTGGTATGGGGTGTTAGGTGTGGGTCAAGCCCTAATTTATTCCATACTAATTTCCATTGTTCCTAACAGTATTTGTTGAATTGTGAGCACTTATCCCAAAAGCTGGGGATTTGGGGTTTATCAAACACTAAATTGCTACAATTATTGCCTAGATTGTCCTGTGATCCTATCCTATGCCACTGATCGACTACTCTATTTCTTAGCCAGTACCAAATGGTTTTGATGACCCCTGCTTTATAATATAGTTTTAGATCTGCTATAGCAAGGCCACCTTCATCGGCCATTTTTTTTCATTAATTTCCTTGAAATTCCCTTTTGTTCTTCCAAATGAACTTTGCTACTATTTTTTTCTAGATCTGTAAAATAATTTCTTGGGAGTTTAATTGGTATGACACTAAATAAGTGAATTGGGGTAGTACTGTCATTTTTATTATAATCGCTTGGCCTACCCATGAGCACTTGATGTTTTTCCAATTGACTAGGTCTGGCTTTATTTGTGTGGAAAGTGTTTTGTAATTTAGTTCATATAGTTCCTGACTTTTCCTTTGCAGGTAGATTCCCAAATATTTTATACTATCGACAGTTATTTGAATGGAATTTCTCTTTGTATCTCTTGCTGTTGCATTTTGTTGGTGATGTATAAAAATGCTGATGATTTATGTGGATTTATTTTGTATCCTGCAACTTTGCTAAAGTTGTGGATTAATTCTTATCGTTTTTTAGTGGATTCTCTAGGGTTCTCTAAGTAGACCATCATATCATCTGCAAAGAGTGATAATTTGGTTTCCTCATAACCTACTCTAATTCCTTTAATCTCTTTGTCTTCTTTTACTGCCAAAGCTAACATTTCTAGTACAATATTAAATAGTAATGGTGACAGTGGGCAGCCTTGTTTCACTCCTGATCTTATTGGGAATGGTTCTAGTTTGTCTCCATTACATATGATGCTTGCTGATGGGTTTAAGGCTATTAATATAATTTATTATGCTTATAGTTTTCCTAATATTGAACCAGCCCTGTATTGCTGGTATAAATCCTACTTGGATGTAGTGTATTATCCTGGGGATGACTTCCTGTTGTAATCTCATTGCTAATATCTTATTTAAAATTTTTGCATCGGTATTTATTAGGGAAATTGGTCTATAGTTTTCTTTCTCTGTATTCACCTTACCTGGTTTAGCTATCAGCACCATATCTGTATCATAAAAGGAATTTGGTGGTACAACTTCTTTCCCTGTTTTTTTCACATACTTTATATAGTATTGAAATTAATTGTTCTTTGAATATTTAGTAGAATTCACATGTAAATCCATCTGGTCCTGGAGATTTTTTCTTAGGGAGTGGATTAATAGCTTGTTCTATTTCTTTTTCTAAAAAGGAGCTATTTAAATAATTTATTTCCTCTTCTGTTAACTTGGGTAATCTATATTTTTTAGATATTCCTCTATTTCATTTAGATTATCGAATTTATTGGCATAAAGTTGGGCAAAGTAACTCCTGATTATTACTCTAATTTCCTCTTCATTGGAGGAAAGTTCTCCCTTATCATTTTTTTAAATTTTATTTTATGATTCTTTTATGATTTTATTTATTTTTTTATTAAAGCTTTTTATTTGTATAACATATATATGGGTAGTTCCCCAGCATTGATCCTTACAAAGCTTTCCATTACAAATTTTACCCCCACTCCCCGCCCCTCCCCTAGATGGCAGGAAGTCCACTACATGTTAATAATGTTGAAATACTTGACAAGTTGTGCAAGAAAAATCCTATCTACAAGAAAAAAAAAGAAAATCAGAGAAAGGAAACACAATGCAAGCATACCTCAATAGAGAGCATGAAAAAGTTATGTTGTGGTCCATACCCCACATCCCTCTCTCTGGGTGTATATGGTCCTCTTCAGTGAACAACCGGAACTGGTTTGAGACAATTCTTTGTTGCAGAGAGCCATGTTCATCAGAATTGATCATCATGTAATATTGTTGTTGCTGTGCAAAATGATCTCCTGGTTCTGCTCGTTTCACTCAGCATCAGTTCATGCCAGTCTCTCTAGGCCCCTTCGAAATCGTCCTGCTGGTCGTTTCTTACAGAACAATAATATTCCCTAACATTCATATACCATAATTTGTTCAGCCACTCTCCAACTGATGGGCATCCCTTCAGTTTCCAGTTTCTAGTCACTACAAAAAGGGCTGTCACAAACATTTTTGCACATGTGAGTCCCTTTCCCTCCTCTAAGATCTCTTTGGGATATAGGCCCAATAGAAACACTGCTGGGTCAAAGGGTATGCACAGTTTGATAACTTTTTGAGCATAGCTCCAAATTGCTCTCCAGAATGGTTGGATCCGTTCACAGTTCCACCAACAATGTATCAGTGTCCCAGTTTTCCCACATCCCCTCCAACATTCATCGTTATCTTTTCCTGTCATTTTAGCCAATCTGACAGGTGTGTAGTGGTACCTAAGAGTTGTCTTAATTTGCATTTCTCTAATCAATAGTGATTTGGAGCAACTTTTCATATCACTAGAGATGATTTTAATTTCATCATCTGAAAATTGTCTATTCATATCCCTTGACCACTTATCTATTGAAGAGTGGCTTGAATTCTTATATATATATAGATATATATGTATATATATATATGAGACAATTCCCTATATATTTTAGAAATGAGGCTTTTATCAGAACCATTAAATGTAAAAATTATTTCCCAATTTTATACTTCCCTCCTAATCTAGTCTGCATTAGTTTTGTTTATACAGAAACTTTTTAACTTAATATAGTCAAAATTATCTATCTGGTGTTCAATTAGGAGTTCCAGATCTTCTTTGGACATAAATGTATTCCATCTCCACAGGTCTGAGAGGTAAACTATACTACGTTCCTCTAATTTTCTTACAATATCACTCTTTATATCTAGATCATGAACACATTTAGATCTTATCTTGGTATGTGGTGTTAGGTATGGGTTAAGCCCTAATTTCTTCCACACTAGTTTCCAATTTTCCCAGCAGTTTTTGCCGAATGATGAGTACTTATCCCAAAAGCTGGGGTCTTTGGGTTTATCAAACATTAAATTGCTAACATTATTACCTAGCTTGTCCTGATAACCTATCCTATGCCACTGAACGACTGCTCTATTTCTTAGCCAGTACCAAATGGTTTTGATGACTGCTGCTTTATAATATAGTTTTAGATCTGGTACAGTAAGGCCACCTTCATCTGCCTTTTTTTTCATTAATCCCCTTGAAATCCTTGACCTTTTATTCTTCCAAATGAACTTTGCTGCTATTTTTTCTAGATCTGTAAAATAATTTCTTGGAAGTTTGATTGGTATAGCACTAAATAAGTAGATTAGTTTGGGTAGTATTGTCATTTTTATTATATTCGCTCTGCCTACTCATGAGCACTTAATGTTTTTCCAATTGATTAGGTCTGACTTTATTTGTGTGGAAAGTGTTTTGTAGTTTAGTTCATATACTTTCTGACTTTTCCTTGGCAGATAGATTCCCAAATATTTTATCCTATCATCTGTTATTTGGAGTGGAATTTCTTTTTTGTATCTCTTGCTGCTGAATTTTGTTGGTAATATATAAAAATGCTGATGATTTATGTGGATTAATTTTGAATCCTGCCACTTTGCTAAAGTTGTGAATTGTTTCTAGTAGTTTTTTAGTTGAGTCTCTAGGGTTCTCTAAGTATACCATCATGTCATCTGCAAAGAGTGATAATTTGGCTTCTTCATTGCCTACTCTAATTCCTTTTATCTCTTTTTCTTCTCTTATTGCTAAAGCTAACATTTCTAATACAATATTAAATAGTAATGGTGACAGTGGGCAGCCTTGTTTCACTCCTGATCTTATTGGGAATGGTTTTAGTTTGTCTCCATCACATATAATGCTTGCTGATGGTTTTAAATAGATGCTACTGATCATTTTAAGGAAAAGCCCATTTATTCCTACACTCTCTAGTGTTTTTAATAGGAAGGGGTGTTGGATTTTATCAAATGCTTTTTCTGCATCTATTGAGATAATCATATGTTTTTTGATAGTTTGGTTATTAATATAAATAATTATGCTGATAGTTTTCCTAATATTGAACCAGCCCTGCATCCCTGGTATAAATCCTACTTGGTCATAGGGTACTATCCTGGGGATGACTTTCTGTAATCTCATTGCTGATATCTTATTTAAAATTTTTGCATCAATATTCATTAGGGAAATGGGTCTATAGTTTTCTTTCTCTGTTTTCACCCTGCCTAGTTTAGCTATCAGCACCATATTGGTCTCATAGAAGGAATTTGGCAGTATACCTTCTGTCCCTATTTTTTCAAATAGTTTATATAGTATTGGTATTAATTGTTCTTTGAATGTTTGGTAGAATTCACATGTAAATCCATGTGGCCCTGGAGATTTTTTCTTAGGGAGTTGGTTAATAGCTTGTTCTATTTCTTTTTCTAAAATGTGGCTATTTAAATAATTTATGTCCTCTTCTGTTAACCTGGGCAATCTATATTTTTGTAGATGTTCCTTCATTTCATTTAGATTATCAAACTTACTGGCATAAAGATGGGCAAAGTAAGTCCTAATTATTGCTCTAATTTCCTTTTCATTGGAGGAAAGTTCTCCCTTATCATTCTTGAGACTAACAATTTTATTTTCCTCTTTCCTTTTTCTTATTAAATTAACTCAAGGCTTATCTATTTTGTTGGTTTCTTCATAGAACCAACTCTTAGCTTTATTTATTAATTCAATAGTTTTCTTATTTTCAATTTTATTAATTTCTCCTTTTATTTTTAGAATTTCCAATTTGGTATTTAATTGAGGGTTTTTAATTTGTTCTTTTTCTAGTTTTTTTAATAATAAGCCCAATTCGTTGATGTTTTCTTTCTTTATTTTATGCAAGTAAGCATCTAGAGCTATAAAATTTCCCCTTATAACCGCTTTGGCCGTATCCCACAAATTTTGGTATGTTGTCTCCTTATTGTCATTCTCCTGGATGAAATTATTGATTGTGTCTATGATTTGCTCTTTCACCCATTCATTCTTCAGGATTAGATTATTTAATTTCCAATTAACTTTTGGTTTATTTTCTCCCGGCCTTATATTGCATGTGATTTTTATTGCATCATGATCTGAAAAAGATGCATTTACTATTTCTGCCTTTCTGCATTTGATTTTGAAGTTTTTATGCCCTAACACATGGGCAATTTTTGTATAGGTTCCATGGACTGCTGAGAAAAATGTAAACTCCCTACTGTCTCCATTCAATTTTCTCCATAGATCTATCATACCTAACTTTTCTAACAATTGGTTTACCTCCCTAGTTTCTTTCTTATTTTGTGGTTTGATTTATCTAATTCTGAGAGAGCAAGGTTGAGATCCCCCACTAGTATAGTTTGGCTATCTATTTCTTCTTGCATCTCTCTTAATTTCTCCCCTAGGAATTTGGATGATATTGCACTTGGTGCATATATATTTAGTATTGATATTGCTACACTATGTATGGTACCCTTTAATAAAATATAGTTTCCCTCCTTATCTCTTTTGATTATATCTATCTTGGCTTTTACTTGATCTGAGATAAGGATTGCTACCCCTGCTTTTTTTTGTTCGCCTGAAGCATAATATTTTCTCCTCCAGCCTTTTACCTTCATCCTATATGTGTCCCTATGTTTCAGATGTGTTTCTTGTAGATGACATATTGTGGGATTCTGCTTTTTAATCCAGTCTGCTATCTGCTTCCACTTTATGGGAGAGTTCATCCCATTCACATTCACAGTTAGAACAACTAATTCTTTATTATCTGCCATTTTATTTACCCAAGTTATGTTTTTCCCTTTCCTTTCCCCTTTCTCCCTTCCCCCCTCCTCAGTACTTTGCTTTTGATGAGCCCCTCCCCCAAACGACCCACCACCCTTTAGATCCCCTCCCCCTGGTTTTACTCCTTTCCCCTGATTCTTCTATCTTCCCTTCTATGAGTTTATCCTTTTCTTTTCCACTCCCACTTCCCTTTAGCAACAGACAAGTTTCTATGTGAAATCAAGTGTCTGATATACACTTTTAGAGCCCAACTTGCTGAGAGTAAGATTTACACAATGCTCATCTCCCTCCCCTCTTTCTCTCAATTATATTAGGTTTTCTTTGCCTCTTCAAGAGATTTTACCTTGTTTTTACCTCCTTTTTTTTAAGATCTTATTTTACCACTTTTTCCCTCTTTTCCCCAGTATGACAACCTTTCCCCCTCTAGTTCTCTTTT
>JAJPUD010005002.1:126579-148504 GCA_023553655.1 Myrmecobius fasciatus | reverse complement strand
GGCCTTATATTGCATGTGATTTTTATTGCATCATGATCTGAAAAAGATGCATTTACTATTTCTGCCTTTCTGCATTTGATTTTGAAGTTTTTATGCCCTAACACATGGGCAATTTTTGTATAGGTTCCATGGACTGCTGAGAAAAATGTAAACTCCCTACTGTCTCCATTCAATTTTCTCCATAGATCTATCATACCTAACTTTTCTAACAATTGGTTTACCTCCCTAGTTTCTTTCTTATTTTGTGGTTTGATTTATCTAATTCTGAGAGAGCAAGGTTGAGATCCCCCACTAGTATAGTTTGGCTATCTATTTCTTCTTGCATCTCTCTTAATTTCTCCCCTAGGAATTTGGATGATATTGCACTTGGTGCATATATATTTAGTATTGATATTGCTACACTATGTATGGTACCCTTTAATAAAATATAGTTTCCCTCCTTATCTCTTTTGATTATATCTATCTTGGCTTTTACTTGATCTGAGATAAGGATTGCTACCCCTGCTTTTTTTTGTTCGCCTGAAGCATAATATTTTCTCCTCCAGCCTTTTACCTTCATCCTATATGTGTCCCTATGTTTCAGATGTGTTTCTTGTAGATGACATATTGTGGGATTCTGCTTTTTAATCCAGTCTGCTATCTGCTTCCACTTTATGGGAGAGTTCATCCCATTCACATTCACAGTTAGAACAACTAATTCTTTATTATCTGCCATTTTATTTACCCAAGTTATGTTTTTCCCTTTCCTTTCCCCTTTCTCCCTTCCCCCCTCCTCAGTACTTTGCTTTTGATGAGCCCCTCCCCCAAACGACCCACCACCCTTTAGATCCCCTCCCCCTGGTTTTACTCCTTTCCCCTGATTCTTCTATCTTCCCTTCTATGAGTTTATCCTTTTCTTTTCCACTCCCACTTCCCTTTAGCAACAGACAAGTTTCTATGTGAAATCAAGTGTCTGATATACACTTTTAGAGCCCAACTTGCTGAGAGTAAGATTTACACAATGCTCATCTCCCTCCCCTCTTTCTCTCAATTATATTAGGTTTTCTTTGCCTCTTCAAGAGATTTTACCTTGTTTTTACCTCCTTTTTTTTAAGATCTTATTTTACCACTTTTTCCCTCTTTTCCCCAGTATGACAACCTTTCCCCCTCTAGTTTTCTTTTTCATATTATCAAATTTTCATATTATCTATTTCATATTATCATATTTCATATATATAACTAGTAATATCTAGTTAATTATACCCCCAAACTTTAAGTATCCCCATAGTAGAAATAAAGTTCTCAAGAGTCCTTTCCTTTTTATCTTTTTATGCATCTCTTGAGTTCTGTGTTTGGATGTCAAATTTTTTGTTCAGATCTGGTCTTTTCATTAGAAATAGGTGAAATTCACCTATATCATTGAATGACCATCTTCTTCCCTAGAGGATAATGCTCATTCTAGCTGGATAGGTTATTCTTGGCTGTTCCTTTGCCTTTCGGAATATCTGGTTCCAGGCCCTTCAATCCTTCAATGTGGAGGCTGACAGATCATGTGTGATTCTAATTATTGATCCTTGGTATTTGAATTGTTTCTTTCTAGCTGCTAGCAGAATCTTTTCCTTGGTGCTATAGTCCTGAAATTTAGCCACAATATTCCTTGGGGTTTTAATTTTGGGGTCTCTTTCAGGAGGTGATCAGTGAATTCTTTCAGTGGTGATTTTGCCTTCTGATTCTACAATTTCAGGGCAGTTTTCTTTCAGAATTTCCTGGAAGATAGTGTTTAGATTCTTTTTTTCATCATGGCTTTCAGGAAGTCTAATAATCATTAGATTGTCTCTCGTAGACCTATTTTCCAAGTCAGTTGTTTTTCCTAGGAGATATTTCATATTTTCTTCTAATTTTTCATTTTTTTTGTTTTGTTTTGACTGATTCTTGAAGTCTTATTGAGTCATTCACTTGCATTTGTTCAATTCTTATTTTTAAAGTGTTGTTTTCTTCAGTTACTTTTTTAAGCTCCTTTTGTAACTGGCCAATTGAGTTTTTTTGTTCATTGCACTCTTTTTCCACTTCACTAATTTTATTTTTAAATAAATTGGTGTCTTTTTCATATCTCTTTTGCAGGGCATCATATCCTTCTTGCACTGATTTCACTTTATTTTCGCTTTTATCCTCCAGCTCTCTTTTGAGATTCTTTATGCAATTTTCCAAAAAGGCCTTTTGAACAAGGGACCAGTCACGGTCTTTAATAACTTCCTCTGGAATTTTGTCTAAAGGAACCTCAGGATCTGGGGTCATCTCTTCTTTCTTTCCATAAAAGCTGTCTATGGTGAGAGCTCTCTTTTGCTTCTTCATTTTTTTTTTTTTAGACAGCGTGGATGTTTCTTTAAGGCCCGGAAAAAAACGGAGGCTGAAGTTCTTTGCCCTGGGGCACTTTGGCGAATTAACCTAAGGTGCTGGGCCATTGGGGGCTAGGACTAAGTTGGAATTATTCCTTAAACAAGGCAAGTCTGCCAGAACACCTGCCCCCAATCAGGGCACAGTGTCCTGAGTGCCTCAGATAAACTCCAGATGTTTGGAGTTTGGAGTTTGGAGTTTCTGCCACAGTGAGCTGAGTTCCACCCTCACTTCCAGCCTACACCACTGTTTATCCCTCTGTCCCAGTTAGACAAACCTGGTATGAAGTTCTTCAGAGATATCAGGAAGCAGTGTCCAAATATTTCTGGATTCGTTGAATTGAAGATCAGTTCAGAGGCTTATGTTATTGTTGATTTGAGAGAACATTGGAGGAGGAAGCAGAGAGTCATGTTTTCACTCTGCCATCTTGGCTCCGCCCCCCCCTATCATTTTTGAGACTGACAATTTGATTTTCCTCTTTCCTTTTTCTAATCAAATTAACTAAAGGCTTATCTATTTTGTTGGGTTTTTTTTTTCATAAAACCAACTCTTAGTTTTATTTATTAATTCAAGTTTTCTTATTTTCAATTTTATTAATCTCCCCTTTTATTTTCAAAATTTCCAATTTGGTATTTAATTGAGGGTTTTTAATTTGCTCTTTTTCTAGCTTTTTTAATTGTAAGCCCAATTTATTGATCTTCTCTTTCTTCATTTTATGCAAGTAAGCATCTAGATATATAAAATTACCCCTTATAACTGCTTTGGCTGTATCCCACAAATTTTTGTATGCTGTCTCATTATTGTCATTCTCCTGGATGAAATTATTGATTGTGTCTCTGATTTGCTCTTTCACCCATTCTTTAAAATTAGATTATTTAATTCTCGATTAACTTTTAGTCTATTTTCTCCTGGCCTTATATTACATCTGATTTTTATTGCGTCACGATCTGAAAAGAATGCATTTACTATTTCTGCCTTTCTGCATTTGATTTCAAGGTTTTATGCCCTAATACATGATCAATTTTTGTATAAGTTCCATGAACCTCCAAGAAAAAGTAAACTCCCTTCTATCTCCATTCAATTTCCTTCAAAGATCTATCATACCTAACTTCTAACATTTTGTTTACCTCCCTAACTTCTTTCTTATTTATTTGGTGGTTTGATTTATGTAATTCAGATATAGCAAGTTTGAGATCCCCCACTAGTATAGTTTTGCTGTCTATTTCTCTCTTAACTTCTCCTCTAGGAATTTGGATGCTATACCACTTGGTGCATATATGTTTAGTATTGATATTGCTGCATTATCTATGATACCCTTTAGTAAAATATAGTTTCCTTCCTTTTCTATTTTAAGTAGATCTATCTTTGCTTTTACTTGATCTGAGATTAGGATTGCTACCCCTGCTTTTTTTTGTTCACCTGAAGCATAAAAGATTTTGCTTCAGCCCTTTACCTTCACTGTGTATGTATCTCTGTGTTTTAGATGTGTTTCTTGTAAACAACATATTATAGTAATCTGGCTTTTAATCCAGTCTGCTATCTGCTTCCGTTTTATGGGAGAGTTCATTCCTTTTACATTCACAGTTAAAATAACTAAAACTGTATTTCCTGCCATCTTATTAACCCAAAGTTATGTTTTTCTTTTCCATTTCCCCTTTCTTCCTTCCTCCCTCCCCAGTATTTTGTTTTTGATGACCACTTCCCTCTAATAGTCCTCCCCCCTTTAGAATCCCTCCCTCTTTTTTACACCTTTCCCCTAATTCTTCTCTTTTCCCTTCTATTAGTCTATCCCTTTCTTTTCCTCCTTTCCCTGCTACTTCCCCATAAGGAGGGACAAGTTTTTCTGTGCAACCAAATGTGTCTGATACACTCTTTTAGAGCCCAATCTGATGACAGTAAGATTTACATAATGCTCATTGCCCTCTCTTCTTTCCCTCAATTATATTAAATTTTCTATGCTTCTTCATGAGATTTTACCTTATAATATTATTGTTTTGTAAGAAATGACCAGCAGGATCATTTAAGAGAGGCCTGGAGAGACCTGTATGAACTGATGCTGAGTGAAAGGAACAGAACCAGGAGGTCATTGTACACAGCAATGGCAAGATTATATGATGATCAATTCTGATGGATGTGAATCTTTCCAACAGTGACGTGATTCAGGCCAATTCCAATGATCTTGTGATGAAGAGAGCATCTATACCCAGAAAGAGGACTGTGAGAATTGAGTGTAGATCACAATATAACATTCTCATTCTTTTTATTGCTATTTATTTGCATTTTTTCTTATTCATTTTCTTTTCTTTTTGATCTGATTTTTCTTGTGCAGCAAGATAATTGTATAAATATGCTTATATATATATTGAATTTAACATATATTTTAATATGTATAATATATATTGGATCGCTCGCTATCTAGGGGAGGGGATAGAGGGAAGGAGGGGAAAATATTGAACACAAGGCTATACAAGGATCAATGTTGAAAAATTATCCATGCATATGTTGTTTTTTTTTTTTGTTTGTTTGTTTTTTTGTTTTGCTTTTTGCTGAGGCAATTGGGGTTAAGTGACTTGCCCAGGGTCACACAGCTAGGGAATGTTAAGTGTCTGAGACCAGATTTGAACTGAGGTCCTCCTGACTTCAGGGCTGGTGCTCTAACCACTGCACCACCTAGCTGCCCCTGCACCACCTAGCTGCCCCCATGCATATGTTTTAAAAATAAAAAGCTTTAATAATAAATTAAAAAAGAGAAATTTTACCTTATTTTTACTTCATTTTTTAAAATTTATTTTACCTCCTTTCCCCTCTTTTTCCAGTATGATAGCCCTTCCACCTTTAGTTTCTTTTTCATATTATCAAAGTAAAATCAAATTATACCCCCATTCTTTGAGTATACCCATAGTAGAAATGTAGTTCTCAAGAGTTCTTTTCTCTTTACCTTTTTATGCTTCTCTTGAGTTCTGTGTTTGGAGGTCAAATTTTTTGTTCAGATCTGGTCTTTTCATTGGAAATAGGTGAAATTCTCCTATGTCATTGAATGGCCGTCTTCTTCCCTGGAAGATAATGCTCATTCTAGCTGGATAACTTATTCTTGGCTGTAATCCAAGTTCCTTTGCCTTTCAGAATATCTGATTCTAGTTCCTTTGATCCTTTAATGTGGAAGCTGACAGACTTATGTGGTTCTAAATACAGTTCCTTGGTATTTAAATTGTTTCTTTCTAGCTGCTTGCAATATTTTTCCTTGGTGTGATAGTCCTGAAATTTGGCCGCGATATTCCTTGGGGTTTTAATTTTGGGGTCTCTGTTTCCCTTAATCCATTGAGTAAGAAAATGGTAAATGATTACAGTATCTTTGCCAAGAAAACTCCATGGACAGCATTAGTGTGCTATGGATCATAGAGTCATAAAGGGTCATGTCTGAATGACTAAACAATAATAATTTCCAGATAAACAGACAAGTAACAGAAATGCATATAACCACAATCCATTTCCAAGGCAATGAGTGTTCAAATGATATAAAAGTCAGTTATTTATAGAAATTCAATATATTTTTTTTTCTTTTTTTATATTTTATTTTATTTGCAAAACATATGTGTGGGTAATTCTTCAACATTAACCCTTAGATAGCTTTCTGTTACAAATTTTCCCCCCCAACTCCCCACCCCTCCCCTAGATGGCAGAATATCCACTACATGTTAATTGTGTTAAAATACTTGACAAATCAAATATATGTGTACATATTTCCACACTTATTGTTGTGCAATAAAAATCATATCTACACGAAAGACATATCAGATAAAGGAAACACAATGTAAGCAAACATCATTCAAGGGTATGAGAATGTTATGTTGTAGTCCACATTTCACATTCCTCTCTCTGGATGTATATGACTTTCATCAGTGAAAAATTGGAAGTGGTTTGAAACATTTCATTGTTGAAGAGAGCCATGTCCATCCGAATTGATCGTCATATAGTATTGTTGTTGCCGTGTTCCTGGTTCTACTCATCTCACTCAGCATCAGTTCATGCAAGTCTCTCCAGGCCTCTCTGAAATCATCTTGCTGGTCATTTCTTACAGAACAATAATATTCCATAATATTCATATACCATAATTTATTCAGCCATTCTCCAATTGAAGGGCATCTATTCAATTTCCAGTTTCTAGCCACTACAAAAAGGGCTGCCACAAACATTCTTGCACATGTGGGGCCTTTTCCTTCCTTTATGATTTCTTTGGGATATAAGCCCAATAGAAATGCTGCTGGGTCAAAGGGTATGCACAGTTTGATAACTTTTTGAGCATAGCTCCAAATTGTTCTCCAGAATGGCTGTATCCATTCACAGCTCCACCAACAATGCATCAGTGTCCCAGCCCTCCCACATCCCGTCCAACATTCATCATTACCTTTTCCTGTCATTTTAGCCAATCTGACAGGTGTGAAGTGGTACCTCAGGATTGTCTTGATTTGCATTTCTCTGCTCAATAGTGATTTGGAGCACCTTTTCATATCACTATAAATAGTTTTAATTTCATCCTCTGAAAATTGTCTGTTCATATCCTTTGACCATTTATCGATTGGAGAATGGCTTGAATTTTTATAAATATGAGACAATTCTCTATATATTTTGGAGATGAGACTTTTGTCAGAACCCTCAAATGTAAAGATGATTTCCCAATTTATTGCTTCCCTCCTAATCTTGACTGCACTGGTTTTGTTTGTACAAAAAATTTTAACTTAATATAGTAAAAGTTATCTATCTGGTTTTCAATTAAGAGTTCCAGTTCTTCTTTGGACATAAATTTATTCCATCTCCATAGGTCTGAGAGGTAAACTATATTACATTCCTCTAATTTACTTATAGTATCACTCTTTATATCCAGATCATGAACCCATTTAGATCTTATCTTGGTATATGGTGTTAGATGTGGTTCAAGCCCTAATTTCTTCCACACTAGTTTCCAATTTTCCCAGCAGTTTTTGTCAAATAGTGAGTATTTATCCCAGAAGCTGGGGTATTTGGGTTTATCAAAGACTAAATTGTATATCAGCAGACACCTTCATTGTCTAATTGACAGGCCTTATGGTGAGAATAACTGATAGACTTTAGTTTTATAATTGCTGTCTTCCAAGGTATATAAAGTTTTCAGAATGGGTGGATGACAATAATTTGTTCCATCTGCTTCTAAAAATGGATTTTGCTGATAATTTCATCTTTTTTTCTTTGTTATATGGGATAACTCTATAGGAGGTAGGATAAGAGCAGGAAACTTAGATATAAAATCAAACTACATAAAATTTATTTTAAAAAATACTGAAAGGATTCTGTGAAGATAGTGGAGTAGGTCATAAAACTTTTGACTCTTCAAATTTCCTACGAAGAAAAGAGAGAACATTGTCTCAGAATGAATGCAGAGTAACAGAAAAAAAATTAGGGTAAAGTAGTTGTTCTAAAAAGAGAATAAAAAAAACTTAGGGAAGAAAATGGTTTTTTGAAATAGTCTAATTTTAGACAAAGAGAAGCTAAGCACATTCTAAGACACCAAGAAATAAAAAAAAATCAAATGAATGAAAACATATAATAGAATGTAAAACATCAGAAAAAAAGCTGATCTCAAGTATAGATGGAAAGGAAATAATATAAGCATAGTCAGACTATTTGAAAATTATTACAATATTATAATAAATTATCAAGGAAAAATAATCCTAAATTTCTAGAACAAGAAAGCAAAGGAGAAATAGAAAAAAAAATCTCCTAATTATCACCTGAAAGATGCTAAGAGGAAAATTTACAGGAAAATCATACCCAAATTTTAAAGCTCCAAAGTAAGGGAGAAAGTATTGGAACAACTTTAAAAAGTACTTTAAAAATCAAATAAGAGAGATCAAGGAAAAAAAATAGGAAAAAATGAGCAATCCAAGAAAATCAAGAAAATTATCAAAAGCAAGTCAACCAATTTGAAATAGAGAGCATAATCTGCAAGAATTTGGTTTCCTGAGGGACCATGAGCATTAAGAAAATGTTATTTGTCCTTCCTTCTTGAAGAGGACCATGACATCTGTAAGGTGATGTCATGACATGCAAGTGTATTTGATTTTAGGAAGGGAGGTTATATGCAAGGTCACCCATCTCGCTTTCTACTCCAGAGCCATTTGGGTCCAATGGTCAGATATAGACCAGGATGACAGGAGATGGCCCTGGATGTCATGGAAGACCTTGGCCTTTTTAAGCTAAAGTCTTCAACAGATCTCAGTTTGACTGAAGCTGTACATGTACAGTATCCTGTCAGGAGAAATGTGGTATAGTCTTACATATGTGTATGAGAGTATATGCACATGTATGTGTATGTTTAGAGATACTGAGGTATTCGTTTTTATATATGCATGTCATATATCTATATTCACACAAGGCATATATACACATGTATGTGTAGTTTGTGTGCATGCATACATACATACATAGATATATACACATTGTAGCCTTTTTTGGAAGGAAGAGAGGGATGAGTAAAAATAAAGTAAAGATTACACATCAGAGAACAAAAGAAATCTACAAGAAGCAAAGAACATCTGGATAATTTTGAAAACAATGTGCAGTATTTATCATATAGAATTTCTTAAAGTGGAAATTTCTTATCATATTACATTCTCTCATTTTCTGAGGCAAGCATGCATGGCAGTGTTTTTTTTTTCTTATTTTGTATTTAAGTTTAAAATAAACTTCAAAACTTATTAAAATGTAATACTAATCACTTCACTTTTCTTCCCCTCGTAATTAGGACCAAGTTACCTTACCTACTTAATCTTTCATTTTCCTTAAAACAACAACAGCAACAAAAACATTCCTTTTTAGTTATAATTTGTTTTTCTTGAATAATTCCTTTTGCATTTTAATCTTTCTTCTTCCTGGTAACTGTACTCCTAAATCATGGCTCTTTGGATTTTTCCTTATCCAGTTCCTACTGTCATATATTAAATATTGCACCCTATACATACATTCACATTTAAATGTCTTTCATTTGTGAAGTACCAATTTAAAAAAATATTTATTCTTCCCCTTCCTCATTTTCTGGGGTACTTATTTTAAAACAAGAAAGTCCAGAACTTGTTTTGCAAGAGACATCACTCCCTCCCTCTTATCAATACATTGGAACTGCTCAAAAATTTTCCTTACACAAATGTCTTTTTTCCATTGCCTTTGCATTTCAAAGTCTCTGCCTATCTCAAGATTTCACAGTAGGAATGTTTGGTGATTCTTAAGTCAGTTAAAAGTCTGAATTTTCCATGTATAATTCTGTATAACTTTGAAGAATATATTATTCTTGGATGTAAGTCATTTTCCTTGGAATTTAGGCATGTTAAATTCCAAACTTTTGTTTCTTTTCTCAGTGCTACAATTTTGAATGGAATCTTTGGCCTATGATCTGTATTTTCCTGACCACTTGCAGTCAAACAAATCTATAAACTACACCAATGATGTTTTTTGCCTGTGACATCTTATTGTCATTTTAAATATTAATTTTGGTGTGCTTTTTTGCATATTTCACCACATTGCTATTTCTCTTTTTATTTTCTCTTCTTTGTTTTCAGGCATATTTAACATATGTATATTAATAGCACTGCATTTTTATTGTATGTGTTTGAGCTAACCATGCATCATGAATAATTCTTCTACCATTTTCCTTATTTCTAACATGAAGAGATTTTGTCTTTGTATTTATATCTTTTTTGCATGTTTTTATAGGTTAATTGTACTTATTTTATGTATTTGTTATCATTTTGTTAGAAATGTTTATTATTCTTTCTTTCTCTTTTTTGTTACTATGCTTAAATTATGTGATTTTTTTGAATCCTGTTCAGGAAGTTATTGTTTCATTTAATTTCTTATGTCTTTAAATTGCCCCAGTAATAATAATGAGAACCACAGAAACATCAATAACTAATATTTATATATGCCATGTGCTGTCTTAAGCAATTTATAGTTATCTTTTTGATACAACAACTCTGCCAAAATAGTGCTATTTTTATTGCTATTTTACAAATAAGGCAACTGAGTCAACCAAAGATTAGGTAACTTGCTCAGAATTATATAGCTAGTAAGTTTCTGAGTCTAGATTTGAACTTAATCTTTCCAACTTTAGTTATAACATTACTGTCCTATCAAGCATACTATAAGGTTTTTTGGGGGTAAGTGAGTATAAAATTTCTAGATCTCCCACTCAATTTGATGAGAGCATAGAGCATATGCATGTTTCTGCATACTATTTTTTATGAGGAGAAACTTGCAGTATAATACCGTGCTGATTGGATATAAGGAATTCCTTTCATTAGTCTCCAGTGATATGGGCCAACTCCAAATATGATTGGCAACTGAGAGACAAGGAAACATACTTATACAAGAAAACCTTCCCTTTTTTATGTTGACTTGATTGTAAAAGGCAGTGTTCAGTTGGAAGAGACTTTCCTTTTAGATGTCTTTCATCATCCTCAGAAGTTTCAATAAAAGTATATTGAGTAACTAGGCATTGCTTCCTGCTGCTTCTCTGAAAGTGGTGATTGGCCAGAGAAGTTCAAGTGAGAAAACCAGCCTTTCCTCATTGCCTTGAGAAGATAAACCATGGACTTGGAATTTCTGAATAACCTTTGCCTTTTTAATTCCTTTTCTTGATAAAAGTATGAGATTAGAATGACTAACAATGGAATTTCCATGAAAGTTTGAGAGATTAGAAGAGATGAAGGGGTCCTTAGTTTAATTATTTAGGCAGGACTCCTAAAAAGAGAAAGATATTGTTAACAAAGGATTGTCTTTCAATTGAAGGATTAAAGCCATGGGAATTCAAGACATCTGAACCATAGCAAGCCTAGTACCATGAATGGTTCATATGGTAAATTCTGAAGTGAATGGGAAGACCAACAAACTTTCAAAGAATTTTTACCTTCTTTGGAGAGTTTAATGGGCTATTTGAGTGTTTTTAGTATATGTTTCTATTATCTCCTGTCTACATTTTACATGTTTTCTGAGATAAAAGCAATTATGTCTATTTCATACTAAAACTCCATTCTGTATGTTGTGTTTAATAAGAAGTTGGTAACCTTGTTGCCATTTTTTTTTGGGGGGGGGGGGAAATCTAGACTTCAAACATTTCATATACATTTTAGAATATTCTCCTAAAGTAAAACTTTCAAATTAGCATTTTAGCCAAAAATAGATAATGACTCTTGGGGATTATCCCCCAGGATCAGACATTTCTTTTTCTTTTTTCTTTTTTTTTTTTTTGCTTTTTGCTGAGGCAATTGGGGTTAAGTGACTTGCTAGAGTCACACAGCTAGGAAGTTTCTGAGACCAGATTTGAACTCAGGTCCTCCTGACTTCAGGGCTGGTGCTCTAACCACTGCGCCACCTAGCTGCCCTGGATCAGGCATTTCTTGAGAGCAATGGACTATTATGAGTGGAACAAAATTATTCTCATGTTATGGATGAGCAAATTGAGGTTCATTGAATTTAAGCTTTTGCCTGAAGTTATTCAACTTTTAAGTGGTGATAATTAGGAAAAGAGCTCCATTCTCTTGATTATTACTCTAATCTTCTTTCTATCATTTCCCAATGACTTTTACTTTGGAAAACTTTCATTTATAAACAAATAATGATGCTATTTTGTTACATCCAAGGTAATAACATATAATGATATTAAACTCAATGACTAAACCTTGAAAATATTTTTAAATTCTATTCATTATTAACCTACATAATATTCCAATGTGAGTATGTCTTTTTTTCCTTTCCATTTTGGATAACAGACCCAAAGGCAGGTAGTGAGCTTTCCAAGATTATGCAAATATTCTGAGAAAGACAGGATATGCACACATACACACAGACACACACACAAACTATATACACATACATATATGTATACATATGCATAAATATACAAACACACACACATGTACATGAGTCCATATGTCCATATACAAATACATATGCACTCACAGAGACATATACAATTCTTATCTTTAAAAATATGATTATTCTACACTTATGCTGAAGTGAAAATACCTATGGAATTTGCTGTCATAAAACAGGTCATATTCTTGAATTTGCCATTTCTTCACAACATTATTCAGTAAAAGATTCTGTAATCAGACTCTAGTCAAATCTTGCCTTTGACATATTATTACCCTTGTGATTTTGGGAAAATTAATTCTCCTGGACCTCAGTTTCTTGTTTTTTAATTTAAACATATTGGAATAAAGGGTCTCTGAGAAGACTTCCAATTCTATAATTCCATGACTCTGAGCAAATCATTTTATCTTTCTCAGTCCCATTTTGGTTGGTTATAAAATGGAGATAATAATATATACAATTCCTGCCTCACAAAGTCTCTCTGATGATCAAATTAGATAATGCATAAAGCAATTTATAAACCTGGAAGAACTAAATTAACATTGTCTCCAAAAAAGCAAGGGACTGATAACTTGAATTTCTATGTTTAAAAAAAAGTGACAAAATATATGAGAATATATTTGTTTGCATCTCAGAGTATATATGTAAGCATGTTTGGAGATGACATTAACTTTGTCTCTAAACTGGAGAATTACAATGTTTCATGAAATTAATGGAATAGAGAATCCTAGAAAGAATAAAGAGAGGTCTGGATAAATTAAAGATTTTATCTTCAACCAAACTGGAGTAATTGGCTAAATTAAGTTGTCTTAAAGAGACACATACTGAGACACTGCAAAATAAAGAAAAGATAAAAGGAAATTAGAGAGTGTAATATGGCATATAAACAGAACTAGTTAGAAATGAAGGGAAGACTGAGAATCCTATTGTGGAGAGGAAGAAAGGTTTACATGCTTGTAAGTGGCTAAATGTACCAGTTCATTATGTAAAAGGAAGTCTTTGCATTTTTCAATTGATAAATGTGCAACTTCAATGGCCCATCCCACCTCCTTTTCAATCAGTTTTTTCCTGATTCATATCAGTAATCAAGGCAGCACAGACATTAAAAGAGAAACTAGATAACATACATGAAATTACTGTTTGTCCCCACTACTTCACCATTCACTTCTCAAAAAATACAAATTGACAGGACAGCATATATTTTTCTGACATTCAAACATTCAGAGAAAAGTATTATCAGAAGAGGAAGGAAGATCTTTGTGTTTGTATTGCTTTTGTTGGATTATGGATGTAAAAACTGAGAAAGAAGACAAAATTCTAGTGAATTGAAAGGTTGGGCATTTATGTACCTTTTGGCATTGTATGAGTGCCAGTTATGAAGAGATTATGATATTGGACCATTTTAACTGATCATCTAAATATAACAAAATTTCTTTCATAGAACCATAACAAAGATAATCTAGTTCAATCATTCCAAGAGTCTGTACAACATTTCAAAAAAGAGATAATGAAACCATGAAAACTTCCTGAATCAGGTTATTCTTAGATCACCTCACTGCCATATTCAGGCTCTTAGAAGCAATTTGGTTAATCATCTATTCAACCATCACTCACAGACAACCAGTTTTTTCTTCTAATTCTCCTCTGACAAATCATAATTCATCATGTGATATAAGAACAATTCAGAAAATTTATTCAAAATAGTGTATAAGCTAAAAGAATGCATAAGTGATCCTGATCTTTTTTACCTAATCTCTTCCCAAATCTTTAGGGAATATAATATGTGAGTAATCAAGTCTTCAGATATTTATTAAGTACTTACTATGTTCTAGGTTAAGAACTGAAAATAAAAAGAGAAAAAAAAGAGCATTTTCACCTATAAGAAGTTTTATTTTAAGGGGTAATGACAACTTATTAAAACAAAGTTGAAAAACAATGCTGTTATGTATTAGTGGAAGAGAAAATAATCCATATGGAGATAGTGGAGAAAGAATTCCAGAGAGTCTGGATGGGAGCTGACAGAAAAAATGAAGTAGTGTACTTGACTGACCTTACCTCTTGTGAGGCAAAAGAGGTAGAGGGATTTCCCTAAGTGAGAAGGCCACTGGGGAAGTCCTTCTACCTTGATGGACAATTAATTCCACTTATAAATTGGGCACAATAAATTGACAGAAAAGGAAAAACAGGTTTCAAAATCCATTGTCTTTACAATCACCTTACATCCAGCTAGCCAAAAGATATGCAGGTAAGAATAAATGGGTCTTAGAAACTTTACCAGTTATTGAATCCAAGAGCAAGAGAGTCTGAGAGATACTGCACCTCAGTTTCAGATCTATGAAGCATTTATGCTTTACATCACTGTTTTCTCTAGTCAGGATCCTCAGTTGGGAAGCCACCTGAAGTCTTTGTTTCTTGGTATGAAAGGAAAAAGAACCTTGAAATTTCTCTTAATGATAGCAGTAAATTATATATGCTGGCCAGTTTTCTATTTTCACATAGTCTTTCTTCATCTGTCTTTTCTGCTATCCTACTTAAATCTTTCTATATTTCATTACTCAGTAATTCCATTGCAAATTCCAACAAAAAAATGTTTTGAATAATAGCATCATCTACTGAGCTATGGATTAATAAGAACTATAGATTCCAATAATATATATATATATATATATATATATATATATATATATATATATATACAAGCTTCATGCTACTCATAGTAATTAGAGATACTAGTGTGTTAAAGATCTTTAAGTACACTCTCAATTTTAAAGATGAGAAAACTGAAGCATAGAAAGATTAAGTAAATTACTGAAGGTAACACAATTTTAAAGATGCTATTTAAATCCAGATCAGTTTATCCTAATTATGGCAGACTTCATACAATGATAGATGTTGAATAATTTTATTAGATAGTTCTTCTTTACACTGAATCAGTATGTCTCTTTATAGTCTATTGACTTGTTTTGCCCTCTACAACAGTAGCATCAACATTTTTGACCATACACTACATTAGTTTAAAAAAAGTTATGCACACACTCCAATAAATTATATTTATGTTATTGTACTAATATATCTTATTTCATAAAACATTTAAAATAGAAATTTACAAAGATGAAAATTATTCAATTCAATTTATTAATGGTACAGAACTCTTTGCTTTATAATTAATATTAATAAAGTATTTCATAAGAGCAAAAGCTAGAATATGAATCCTTATTTTTTGAAAATTTTGATTTAGTATTCTGTAATATAATGATTTAAAAGTCTGGTTTTAAGTTCAGTTTATCTCAATATTTGGATTTCAAGATTATTATTGTTAAAATATTTTTCATAATATTATTTAAATCCAAATGGAAGAAGTACATCATTGGCTGCACTTTAAAAAAAATCTGATATTCATTTTTAAACTCTACCCACCAATTATACATAGGTCTGTTGAAATTAATCTTGCAATTTTCCATCTTTTCTAATGTCATTTGTTGTTCTTACAACCCCAGTTTTAAAAATCAAGTTTCCAAATTTTTAAAGTATTTAGATAGAAGGTTTTGAAGGGAACACTAATTTCAACAATAAAAACCAAGACATTATATAGTCTTTCTTTTTGTGGTGGCTTCATTCTTTGGTCAACTTACATTACAAGGCAAACTATAAATTCAGGACAAGTTGTATTGTAAAAAAGAATAGTCTATATTCATATTTTTAAAAACATTCTTAATCATTTCAAATATTTTTGGATGAATTTGTCAAATTGGATTAGGTCATCATTGTTTTTGTTTGTTTTTTTTTTTTTACTTTGGAATGTAATTGCTGAAAAACTTACACTAGGAGTAAGAAAAAGTCAGCTCTCCTATTTTCTTGTTTTTCAATTGTTTTCAAACAATATTTTCTGCAATCCATGTTTTCTTTGCAAGAATCTTTTTAATCTTGCCCATTTTTGTGAGATTAGTAAATTTAAAGTAGATTATATAATCCCCAAATTCACTTATATTACACTAAATTGTATACCAAATGGCCTGGTTTGGGTATCACACTTTGGAGCTATTGGTTTGACAGCTATCTTGACATGATGTGACATGACAATCCTTCAGATTTTTGCAGATAACCATCATTCTTGTTTTTTCAATTTTTTCCCTTCTCCAAGCTATTCCTGCCTCATTCCTTAAACAAATGCTCTCAAAAATTTAATTTTACATTTCCTTAATATACTTCTCTCCCTCCTTTGGATCTGTTCCAGCTTATCAAATTTTTCCAAGAATGTGGTACCCAGAACTTTACATAATATTCCAGAAGAGATTGGAGAAGAAAAAGTAAAGTAAAACTAACAATTTCCTCATTCTGAAGACATTTCTATTATTGTTGTTCAAGAACATAGTTGATATTATATAATTAACTAGCTGGAATGAAAAAAGAAGATGGTAGTAGCAAAACCATTACTATTTCCCAGGCATTTGGGAAAGGGTGGCATTTTTTCTTTTCTTTTTTTTTTTTAGGAAGATCAAATTTATTTTATTTTATTTTTTATAAAGCTTTTTATTTACAAAACATATGAGTGATTTTTCAACATTGATCTTTGCAAAAACTTTTTTTTCCCAAGCTTTTCCCCTCCTTCCCCCCAACCCCCACCCCTAGATGACAGGTAATCTAATACATGCTAAATAGGATAAATTATATGACAAATACAATACATGTATACATATCTATACAATTATCTTACTGCACAAGAAACATCAGATCTAGAAAGAGAAGAAGAAAAAACAACCTAAGAAGGAAAACAAAATGCATGGAAATATTCACAGAAAGCGTTAAAATGCTGTGTTGTGGTTCACTCTCAGTTCCCACAGGCCTCTCTCTGGATGTATATGACTATCTTTATCACTGAACAACTGGTTTGAATCACATCATTGTTGAAGAGAACCGTGTCCATCAAAATTGATCATCATATAGTCTTGTTGCTGTGTATAATGTTCTCCTGGTTCTGCTGATTTCACTCAGGATCAGTTCATGCAAGTCTCTCCAGGCCTCTCTGAAATCCTCCTGTTGGTCATTTCTTACAGAACAATAATATTCCATAACATTCATATGCCATAATTTATTCAGCCATTCTCCAATTGATGGGCATCCTTTCAATTTCCAGTTTCTTGCCACTACACAAAGGGCTGCCACAAACATTTTTGCACATGTGGGTCCCTTTCCCTCCTTTAAAATCTCTTTGGGATATAGGCCCAGTAGAAACACTGCTGGGTCAAAGGGTATGCACAGTTTGATAACTTTTTGAGCATAGCTCCAAATTGCTCTCCAGAATGGTTGGATCTGTTCACAGTTCCACCAACAATGTATTAGTGTCCCAGTTTTCCCACATACCCTCCAACAGTTATCATTATCATTTCCTGTCATTTTAGCCAATCTGACAGGTGTGTAGTGGTATCTCAGAGTTGTCTTAATTTGCATTTCTCTGATCAATAGTGACTTGGAGCACCTTTTCATGTGACCAGAAATAGTTTCAATTTCTTCGTCTGAAAATTGTCTGTTCATATCTTTTGACCATTTATCCATTGGAGAATCACTTGAATTCTTATATATTTGAGTCAATTCTCGATATATTTTAGAAATGAGGCCCTTATCAGAACCTTTGGATGTAAAAATATTTTCCCAGTTTACTGCTGCCCTTCTAATCTTGTCTGCATTCATTTTGTTTGTACAAAACCTTTTTAACTTGATATAGTCAAACGTATCTATTTTGTGATTAATGATGACCTCTAGTTCTTCGTTGGTCACAAATTCCTTCCCCCTCCACAGGTCTGAGAGGTAAACCATCCTACATTGTTCTAATTTGTTTATAATATCATTCTTTATGCCTAGATCATGAATCCATTTTGACCTCATCTTGGTATATGGTGTTAGGTGTGGGTCAATGCCTAATTTCTTCCAGACTAGTTTCCAATTATCCCACCAGTTTTTGTCAAATAGTGAACTGGGGTCTTTGGGTTTATCAAACACTAGATTACTATTGTCATTGAGTATTTTGTCCTGTGAACCTAACCTATTCCACTGATCCACTACTCTATTTCTTATCCAGTACCAAATGGTTTTGGTGACCACTGCTTTATAATATAGTTTTAGATCTGGTGCAGCTAGGCCACCCTCATTTGCATTTTTTTTCATTAATTCCCTTGAAATTCTTGACCTTTTGTTTTTCCAGATGAATTTTGTTGTTATTTTTTCTAGATCAGTTAAATAATCTCTTGGGAGTTTGATTGGTATAGCACTAAATAGATAGATTAGTGTAGGTAGTATTGCCATCTTTATTATATTCGCTTGACCTATCCAAGAGCACTTGATGTTTTTCCAATTGTTTAGATCTGACTTAATTTGTGTGGAGAGTGTTTTGTAGTTTTGCTCATCTAGATCCTGACTTTCCCTTGGCAGATATATTCCCAAATATTTTATACTATCGATAGTTATTTTGAATGGAATTTCTCTTTGTATCTCTTGCTGTTGCATTTTGTTGGTGATGTATAAAAATGCTGATGATTTATGTGGATTTATTTTGTATCCTGCAACTTTGCTAAAGTTGTGGATTAATTCTAATAGTTTTTTAGTTGATTCTCTAGGGTTCTCTAAGTAGACCATCATATCATCCGCAAAGAGTGATAATTTGGTTTCCTCATGACCTACTCTAATTCCATTAATCTCTTTTTCTTGTCTTATTGCCAAGGCTAGCATTTCTAATACAATATCAAATAGTAATGGTGATAGTGAGCAACCTTGTTTCAAGGGGTGGCATTTTTTCAAAAAGAAAACATTTTTGATTCTTCCTTTGAAAATTCTAGATGGGTAGCTAGGTAGCACAGTGGATAAAAAACCAGCTCTGAAGACAGGAGGACCTGAGTTCAAATCTGTTCAAATCAGACACTTAACACTTCCTAGCCATGTGACCCTGGGCAAGTCACTTAGCCCCAATTGCCTCCGGGGAAAAAATTCTAGGTGAATGAAATTGTGACTACATCATTAGATACAACAGGTCAAAATAATAAAAATATGTATATATTGATTCTATTTATGCAATTACTTAGATAATTTATTTGAGTTGGTAAATAAGAGCCTACTAAATGCTTGCTAAGTGCCATGCATTGTATAAAATTCCTTGATATATAAAGCTGTGTTCAATCAACAACAAGAAGGCAAGTATAATTGGCTTGAAAAGCACACAAAGATTTGGAGAGGAGTAGTATGAGAACATTGAAAAATGAGGAATGTCAGTTTGTGAAGCGTTTTGAATGGCAAACAAATAATTTTATACCTGTTTCTTGAAGTAACGTAGAGTCATTAGATTTTGTTGAGTATTAGTAGCAAGCTTATTACTACTAAGCTCAGATTACAGAGAATATGGTTGAGGACATAGGTGGGTTTATGGTATCAAATGGTGGGGCAAAGGTCAGTTGGATTGAAGGAGATAGGAACATGGGAGTAGACAAGGATGGAGAACAGGGATTGAAAGATGATAGCCAGAGGTTCAGGATCCCTGGAATGGACAGGACATGACTCATGGGAGTTAGTTAATCATTAAAATGAGTTCAGCAATATTATTTACATTCCTAGCGGATTCAAACTTAGGGGAGGGTGTCTCTCAAAATTACACCATTCAGGGAGGGACCAGTTGGGGAGAATTTATGGAATAGCACTTGCTTTTATATCAACAGGCTAACCAAGCCAGAAGATGGACAAAGAAAAAAGAAAACAATAATATTCATCTATGCCATGCATAGGGGATAACTAGGTGATTCAATGGATCATGTATTGGGTTTGACTTAGGAAGACTCAGTTTTATGCATTCAAATCACTTTCTAGCTATGTAACCCTGGACAAATCATTTAACCCTGCTTGTCTCCGTTCCACATATGTAAAATGAGATGAAAAAAGAAATAGTAAACCATTCCAGTATCTACTTTAATGAAGATAATGATTTTACACAATTGCAAAGTATCCACAATGAAAAATGCTGTCCATCTCCAGAGAGAATAGATAAAATCAGTGTAGATCAAAGTATCCTTTTTCACTTTTATTTTTAGTTCATTTTCTTTTGTAACATTACTGATATAGAAATATATCAGTATACATTCACATGTAAATCAATATCACAAACGTTTCTTTCTCAAGAGATGAGACATAAAAGGGAGAAAAATTCAAACTCAGAATTTTATTAAATACAAAAGACTTTTAGAGTTATAAAAGGGAAATATTTAATGAGAGAAATATAACTGTATGTGCTTTTATATGTGTGTATATATACATATATACATGTGTATATAGACATGCATATACATATATGTGCACATTTGTGTATATACAAATTTCCTGAGGGAAAAGACTGATGTTATTTTGCTTGTAATTGTATTCTTAGTTCTTCCCACTCCATCACTCACACATAAACCCTCAATACATCTTTCTTAGCTTGATCTAGCATTTAAGTTGGATATAAACTCCTTAAATCCTTGATAGTCTTCCTATTCTGCAAAACTCTTCTTATGAACTTAACTTCTCTAAGAAAAATAAAAGGCATTTATGTTTATTATTGAAGTATTCTAATGTTGGAGTGATAATAGCCATAACTGGTAATTTTTGAATAAATGTCTGCAATATGAGAGATTCAGCATAATTGGAGACAAGAAAATGTTCTAATTTGGAGAGTGTGAGCCACTAGGTATAGAATAACACAACAATTTTTGCAAAAGCAAAAAAAAAAAAATACATGTCCCACAGAGGTCATCGTCAGAGTGTATGGTAGTTGTGCACAAGCTGAAATACTTTACAAACAAGTGATGTCAAAAAAGAACAAGTACAAATTACATGAGGGAAAAATTTGATAGAACAATAGTGGTGTCATATGGCAGGGGTGAAGAATAACAGATATACAGAGTGAGTTATGTAATAATATTCTGCTAATATCATATGAAAGTAAGAAAAGTATCCAGCTTATTCAGTAGATTTCCTGTGATATACTTGAGAGGACATGGATAAGAGGGTTATATAGGATAAGCAGACATAGCTGAATTATGATCTGAATCATTTGAAGGAATATCAAAATTTATGAAATAATAGATTCATTTGAGTAACAACTCCCTATTAACCTTTTCTTTTTTTCCACCTTTACAACTTACATATTATTCTCCTTGCTAGGAAAAAAAAATAGAGGCAAAATAAGAATATGGAATTTCTGTCCCCTTTTTGTTGCCAATAATCATCTCTTCACTGATCTAAAGCAATAGTTTTTTCCTTCTCTGATCCTCTTCCCCAAGCTATAATATATATGAATTGAATACAATGTAAAATATTATATTTTATAAGTTATTGCATATAGTGTAAATTATAAAATGTAATTATGCACACATATATTATGTGTTTATATATTATATATACATATATAAACATGTGTGTGTGTTTACTAAAGATCAGATTGAAGATCTGAATTGAATTGAAGGAAAATATGATCAAAGATTCGTAAGAAACCTCAATTTTCCTTATTATCCTCAGCTCAATCTGACTCTTTTTATTGCCACACCTTGATATTCATTGCCTATTATCTGATTTCCCTTCTATGCTCTGTACACACACACACACACACACACACACACACACACACACACACACACAC
>JAJPUD010005002.1:103315-126569 GCA_023553655.1 Myrmecobius fasciatus | reverse complement strand
CACACACACACACACACACACACACACACACACACACACACACACACTTTTTTAAACTGAAGTTTTTTGGTTAGTTCTCTATTCATCCTGAACATTTGTTTCTTTGATAAATCATGGTGGCATCTTTTGTATTTGTACTACTCGTTATCTAAACTATGTGCATTTGTATATAGAACAACTGAGACAACAGGTTTTAAAACTCATTCTTTTCTTTCATTTTTTTTCTCTTATAAACTTCTGGGTTTCACAGTTGTTTTCTACATGACAGCTACTTCCTATGATACAAAACTTTGTGGTTTAAATAGTCAGTTTTCTTTCTCATAAACTGTTCAGTTTAAATTTTTGATTGGATTTGAAAGACTCCAAGTTATATAATCTTGCCAATTTGACCAGGAACCTCTAATTCCAATATTTAAATGCAATGATCCAGAAATCCAAACCACTTTCTCAGATAGATATAACTGCTGAGTCACTGTCAATGATCTTTGGGGGGGAAAAATATGTGCATTAGCAATAGTCCTGGAGACTAACAAATATTCTGATTAGATAGTGTGCCCCGCTTTTTAAAGGGTCACTGAAAAAATGACCCACCCATGGCTAGTCAATAGCTGATTGCCTTCTAATTATATTGGTTTTGATCAGATAAATTTTACCCCCTGTACATATCCTAAAGGCATGATGGAGAAAGTAGACATCTTTGCAATACATTTTAAGACTTAATACCTCATTGTCTATACATAAGCTTCTTAAAATTTTTTCCACTAATGATCCTTTTTCACCCAAGAAATTCATATGTAATCTAGGTTATTTGGTTTATAAAACAAGTATGCAAATTAAATATTTAGTAATAAAAAAACATAATTTTACAATCCCCACATTCACTTATATAATTCCATATGGGGTTGCATTCCACAACTTAAGAAACTTTGACCTATACTATGTTCCTCCATTGTTGTTATTTCATCAGATCCTGGGTAGGGGGATTGCCCTGATCAGCTTTTCCCTACTTTCCCACAAGCATACATGCATATGTATATATGTCTATACACATATTCATGTATAAATGTATGTCTGTGAATTGTATGTGTCTTCTGGATATTATAGTCACACTTTTGTAATCTAATTAATTATGCACTTTAATGATAGGAATTCCAGTGACCAGTACAATGAGGAAGGGAGAAGGTAATTATGTTTATATGTTTACATAATTTGTTTAGAAAGTCAGTATTTCATATATACACTCAGGCTTGATATGTGCATTCATACATATATACATATAGTGGTATACATTTGTATATATACATACACTTTCTACTTTCAATGTAATCAAATTTGGTGGGTATAAACAGATTACTTTTGCTTTCATAATTTTTTTAGTTTAAATCCTTTTTTATTAGATTGACAGACAAAAATCAAAAGCAGTCTTACTAAATTGCTTAGAAGTTTCAACTCAGCTCATCTTTGATGATAATAAATTATGTAGATGTGCTATACATATATTAAAGACAACCATGTGTATATGCAATCACATGTGATTATAAATGTACCCAATATCCATGCCCATATATACATATATGCATAACACACATATATATTTGTCTTATAACTCATTTAAAAAGCTATAGACTGTTTAAAAGGGCTGATCATATACATATTTGGCTTAAATCAAAGTCACTGAATAGTTTATCTAATCATTAGAGTTGAACTGAAAGCTGAATCATCTAAGAAATGCACACACATATATGATATGCAGGTACATATGTTTAAACATGTGCAAATACATATGTTTATGCATACATACATGCACATATATACTCATTTAGTTTTTCTTGCCTGCTTCCCTAGATCATTGTCTCCTTTCTTCCCCAAACATCCTGTGTTTTTTGAAATAGGCTAAGTGATATTAGAACAAGTCAGATTATTAGCTTTTCAGTCCTATTCTTCTTATTCATTTCTATGCTGGATTTATCTGAGAAAGTATGATAATGGGGCACATGAATGCATAGATTCATAGATTTACAGTTCTATGGGTCCTTTGAGTTCTTCTAATCTGGTGCCTCCTTTTACCAAGAAGGAACTGAAGGCCTCAGAAAGGTTAGAAATTTTACCGAATATTCCATAGTTAGAACAGAAATTGGAACTCAGATCTTATTATTTCTAATCATGTTCTTTTCCTTGTACAATAGTCTTATTTATAAAATATAATAATCCTTCTAGAATCTAAATGAATGCCTAGTGTTCATCAACTTGTCTTCAAAGACGCAACTTCACTCAATTTTTCTTTTGTATGTATTGACTAAATGTCATTACTCTCCTATCCACTTACTCTTACACCCATTCTCTCATTCTTTCCTCTTCCTCAGTCCCATCTCTCTCCTAACTTCCTTGTTCAGCCCTTGTTTTTCTTTAGAATAGTTGGGAGAATTTTCAATGTTCTAGATTCAGGCTGCATTCTGGCACCTTTAATTTATCTTAGGAAAATAACTAGCAGATAAGTACTCCTCAGCCTTCCAGTCTTGGGAACACAACAGTTTTGTTTTGTTTTTTCCTCTGATTTCCTCAATCTATGTATGGTCTGATGCATATTTATAACCCATACTATAGACACAGATCAAATAGATGCTGACAGAGTCCCATGACTGATGTGTACAATTGCAATTACAGTGCAGGAATCTATTGATTACTAAGAGAATATTTCTACAAATATTCTACTAGCCTATTGTTATATATGAAGAGTCTGAGTTCTTCTATTAAGTTGATTCATTGCTATTTGAGGTCACAGAATCTTTCACAACTTGTTCATCTAGAAACAAAGTAAAGATACTCCCATTTCATTTTTTCTTTCTTAATTCTGTTCTCATTCTACCATTCTGAATTACAATTCAGGCAAGAAATATTTGGCTACAGAACCTATGTTAATAAGTCATGTACTCCAGGGTAGTTGCATTCAAATTTGAACAACTTTGGGAACTGAAATTCTTCTCAAACTCTATTTGCTTTAAGTAGATTCTTCAGCCTTGGCAAGGAGATTGCATTTCTTCTCTGTGAAAAAAAAGAGATCTCGCCACTGGCTTAACCACATCTGGTTTGGGTCACTGCTCTGTATACTCATTGGGATTGAGTTTGAAACCTCAAAAAGCTATTAATTCATGCCTTAGAAGAGCCCTCTTTCAGTCCAGCTGGGAAGAACAACATCAGAATGAATGATCCCAGTCAATTGACCTCCTCGTTTTTTCCTGAAGGCATTCTTCTCTGTCCTCTATGTTTCTAACTTGACTTTCTGTCAAACATGTAGAATAAATATATTCGATTAAAAATTTACCTATTTTTTTTTGTTTTGTTGTAGAATATATTTTGTGGCTGTATAAATTACAAAAATAATCACAATACAGTAATTAATTAAAAAATATTCTATGATCTCAATATTGTCACAATATTTATTTCCCTGGGGAGAAAAATAAAGTACTAAAGTTAATAGGAATTTTTAAAAAATGTATTGTGATTATTTTCTAATTTGATTAGAATGTGATTAATCCACCAGCAGTGAATTACACAAAAAAAGAATTGGTCAATATGTAAAATAACAGCATCCCTGGAAACTTCAATTGAAATGCAAAATTCTGTGTAATTAAATCATTTCCCCACAAATACATTATGAGGAGAATGTGTCAAAGTAAACCTTACTGCAAACCAGTAATTATAGCCCAAAATGAGAAATGCAGCAGGAATAAGCTGATAAAACATCTCTTTGTGGTATGTTTCAATAATAAATTTCATAAGGTGATATTTTTGCATAGATTAAGAAAAGATTGGCACATGTTGGGATGTTGGAGGCATTTATTATGTTCTAAGGTAATGATGAAAGTACATATGAAGGAAATGATTCATAGAATTGGAAGGGATCTCCAAAGTCATCTAGTGCCTATTTCTGTACAGGTAAAATGTATCTTGACTGTTCCTGAGTAGAAATCTTTTAAACCATGTTCCTGATGAATGATTCATGAGATTCCACATGAAGATCTCCTGAGACAGGAAGTACATAGATATCCTGTTCTATTTTGGATTATTGTGCCATTGTATCTATCTTTTTGCAACTTCATTTTATTTGGTTTGTTTGTGGCAAGGATAGTGGAATGATTTGCCATTGTCTTATTTAGTTCATTTTACAGATAAAAAAGCTGAGGCAAATTGGATTAAGTGATTTGCCCAGGATTAACTGCCTAAACCAGATTTGAACTCAGATCCACTTGACTATAGGACCAGTACATAAAATCCTAACATCAGTGATTTAGAGTTGCGGGAACCTTATACAGATGAGAAAATTGAAGCATAAAACAGTTATTTTCTAGCCCATGGTCATATAACTACTAAGAGTATGAAAAAGAATTTGAAACCAGATCTTTCTGGCTCTGACAGTGTGCAAACTATTGCATACCTCTCAAAATTGATGATTAAGTCCAACCAAATTTGTTATTTATTTTCCCATTACATTGAGCCAACAGCTGCTTCTCCATTATTCAAGCATAAAGTTAATGAGTTGATAATACACTAAAACTCAGGAGGTACAAAGCTTACACCATATTAGACTGCATTAGGTAGAGGCATAGTGTACAAGATCAAGAAAGGCTATCTTTCATCATAGCCACACATCATAGAATTATCACATCCATTTTTGTGTATCACTGTATAGGAAATACACTGAGAAAGCACAGTATCTTCCATGTAGTTAGTTCCTCATAATTGCTTTTTCATTCATTTTATAGGACAAATATGAAGAAGATTGGTTATTATGTAATGTAAGGATAAAAGAATTTTGGAATGTTTAACTTTACTGTTCAGAAAAAAAAAAAGTGATCTTAGGGAAAGTCCCTGATATTTGCCTTTCAATATTTGACTGGCATGTGAAAGAGTGAATCTGACTTCTTTCTCCTCCGTCTCAGCAAGAATAAGTAGAACTAAATTTGGAAGGTATAGGAAGGCAGCTTTCAGCTTAATATGAAGCAAGACTTCCTAATAATCAGAGCTGTGGCAAAGTCAAAAGGGCTGCCTCATTTAAAATTTTCAAGTAGGGTTGACTAAGTTCAGAATGTTGTAAGTGAGAATTTTTTTTTTGTTAATTCAGCCATTTTCAGTCATGTCTGACTCTTTATAATCTCATTTAGGATTTTCTTGATAAAGATGCTGCAGTGGTTTCTTTTTTTTTCCCTCTAACTCATTTTACTGATGAAGAAACTGAGATAAATAAGATTAAGTGACTTGTTCAGGGTCACACAGTTAGTAAGTGTCTGAGGCCAGATTTGAACTCAGGAAGATGAGTCTTCCTGATTCCAGGTCTGGCACTCTTTCCACAACTTAGATAATATTCCCAAACCTCCATCTGAGGTCCCTTTTAACTCTTAGATTTGGTGGTTATTTCTTTAATATTAAGAGGGCAGGGAAATAACAGTTTAATAAAAGAATACCTCATTTATTCATCCACTTGTTCTTATTAAGTCTATTGTTACTGGTGTTCAGAGGATCTTGTCTTTATTCATCATTATACAACACTATTTCAGATGAAGGTGTAAATACATCTACATTTAAAGACAAGCAGAAATAGATACATCTTATTTCCTTTCTATACAGTTAGAGCTTCTCTAGCTCTAGATATCAAGTATGGATAAGGAAAGTGAGGCTTAATGACTTTCCCAAAGTAGCACAACTTTTAAGTTTTTAAAAGAGAATTTGAATTCAAATTGTCTGATTGCAAGCCTAATACTCTACCCATTATACTACCTAATTCCAGATGAATCAATACAAAAAGCTAAGGAAGAATTCCTGAGTCCAAGCCGTTGCCTTTCCTTGTAATTTACCCCTAACATGGAAAGTAATCAAAAGTGTCTGTGGTACATACTCTGGGAACTATTCTAAAACCAGTTCTCCTTGCACTAAGATAGACTGTTGGCAACTACAGATCGTGGCTGTAGAAACTCAACATGTTACCTACAAGAAAAATCTTTAGAAATAAGCAAATTTATTTTCTACTTTTTAAATTGAATTAGGTAGAAATGTTCTGAGTTTTAGCTCAACAAATCTCCCTTTCTTTCATAGATCTTAGATTTAGAACTAGAAGAGACCTTACAGTCCCTCTCAACCAATTCCTTTCATTTCTCAGACAGGAAACCATGGCATAGAGAATTTAAATGATTTCTAAAAAAACTGATGTGTGCATCAGTTAATAAAACTCAGAGGTAGGATTTGACCCCAGGACTACTGATTCCAAAGTCAGTGCTTGTTCCATTTTACCAGGATCTTCCAGGATCTTCAAAGGAGACCTGAGGAACAGTTCAGTCTCTAAAACAAGTTAATGAAAAATGTTCAATCCACTCCCTATATTCAGAGTAATTTTTTCTTTCTCTCTTTCTCTCATTCCTTCTCTTTATTTCTTCTTTCTTTTCCCTTCCTTTATTCCTTCTTTCCTTCCTCCCTCCCTAACTTTCTCTTGCTTTCTTTCTTTTCTCTTGAGACTTCTAAGTGAGAGAAAGCAATTCTGTCCTTTCCATTTAATATTTCAGGGACTGAATACCATATGAACTGAATAATTTCCTTCAGAGTACTGAGTAAGTCAACAGTAGACTTGGGAATAGCACTCAACCCCTTTGCTTGTTGGCCCAATCACAGGATCTTGAATAATCACATGAGACCTCAAACCTAGGTTTATATCTCTACTAAAATGCAGTAGTTCTTATATAAATACAAATTCCTTGACATAGTCACTGATTATGTGTTATTCTTATGCAGTGTAACCAATGGAGCAAGAAAATTTATTTCAACACTATTCCATTCATCAGAACTGAAAGCTTTCTATTATTGACATTTTAGGTTGAAATATATTCTAGTGTGCCCTATGGGTTTTATCAGGCTAAACTTAAAAAAAGCCAGGATCACAAGACAACACAGTGCTGAAATCCAGCAGTCAGTGAAATCAGCTTTATTTATCTATTGTAATTGAATAAGGCAAAAATAATTTCCATCATAGATCAAAGAAACAGAATTTGTTGGTTAGAAATTCCAGAATTAAAAATCTAGAAGAATCCTTGGTTATTACTTAGAGTGATATTTACTTTTTTCAGAAGAGAAAGTGAACATCAGAAAGGTGAACTGGTTAAAGGCCACTAGGTGGCACATTACCAAGAATGCTGGGTCATGAGCTAGAAAGATGTGAGTTCAAATTTAAAGTAATACATATATTAGCTGTATGACCCTGAATAAATCACAACTTCTGTCCAGTTCAGTTACTTCGGCATCTATCTCTCAGAGTTGTCCTGACTATCAAATAAGATAATATATCCAAAGTACTTAAATACAGCTGCTGCTGCTGCTGTTGTTCAGTTGTTTCCACTGTGTCTGACTCCGTGACCCCATTTGGGATTTTCTTGGTAAAGATACTGGAGTACCTTGACATTTCTTCTTCCTGAGTTCAAATCTGGTCTTAGATGCTTACTAGCTGTGTGACTGGGCAACTCACTTTATTCTGTATCAGTTTCCTCACTTATAAAATGAGCTGGAAAAGGAAATGGCAAATCTCTTCAGCATCTCTGCCAAGAAAACCCCTGTAATGGGGCCACAAAGAGTTGGACATGATTGAAATTACATAACAACAGCATCCCTAAATTATTACATGCAGGTGTTCTAGCAGAGTCAGGAAACAATGACCTGTAGATATTTGTGAGTTCTAAATTTATAGAAGACTATAGAACTAGAGCAAACTGAATTTCATTGGACATAAAAATGTCAACAGATGTCGAGTTATAGGCAGTAGCACCTTTATTCATATGAGAAACTGCAAGGATTTTTGCAAAATATCTCCTGTAGAGAAGTAAGCTCAAGGTACATTAACCTTTTCAATTGAATGATATCTTTTCTGCAGCAGAACATTCTGGAGTCAGTCCTTCTGGAGAGAAGTATCTGGGTATGAGTTTCTAATTCCCATTCTGAGTTTTTTTCATCCAATCCAGTTGTAATGTTTTTCAACCTGGCAGGATAGTTCAGTAGAAAAAAATACCATCTGTACGATAAGAGAATTAGGGCTTTTATTTTTGATTCTGGAAAAGCCACAATCTTCCTGGACTTCATTTTCCTCATCTGTCATATGGAGGAATTGAACCCAATGAATGGTCTTTTAGATCCTCTTAGGTGTGTGCGATCCTATGATTTGTTAATAAGCAGTGACAGAGAAACATCATCTTCCAGAAAGCATGTTCTTGTTTCCAGAGTAAATACCCAGCACTGGAAAACTAATTTAAAATGTAAATAATATATTTTAATATAAATTACTAAACAGTTCTCCAAGTTATGAACTGAACTTATATTAATCAGTGTACATGTTAAGTGGGCAAAAGCATAGACAGGTAAAATATACTTAAAAAAAACTTATTCCATCTGAAACACATTGTCTAGCAAGCAGTAGATACTTAATAAATGTTTGTTTCCTTTCCCTTTGTGTTCTAGATATTCTGTAACTCAGTGGTATCAAACTCAAAGGGAAAGAAAAGCAACTAATTGACACTGACAATTTTATAATGCAATGTTATCCATTTTTTATTTTGTTTGTATTTGTTTTGTTAAATATTTTTCAATTACTTTTTAATCTGATTCAGTCTGGATTTAGGAGTGTTGCAGGCTATTTGCAGGCTACACATACACACATGCATAAATATTTATGCTTATATATATATATATATATATATATACATTACATTCACACCTACATATATACATGTACACCTACATACATCTATAAGTTCTATGATTACAATTAGTGCTTTATATAATAGCTACTAAATACATGAAGGCAATTATGTAGCACAGTGGATAAAAGTGCTGGGCCTGTAATCAGGAAAACTCATTTTCCTGAGTTCAAATGTGGCCTCAGACACTTACTAGCTGTGTGATCCTAGGCAAGTCAACCCTATGTGCCTCAGTTTCCTCATCTGTAAAATGAGCTGGGAAAAAAAAAAACGACAAAGCACTCGGTTTACTCAATTACATAACTAATAAGTATCTGAGATCAAATTTGAATTCAGGTCCTTCTGACTCTAGACCTGGCACTCTAATCATTGTGCTATCTAGCTGCTAGTTCATGTATATAAAACTACAGAAAAAAATTGTCTCTGAAGTCAGAAGATCTGAATTCAAATATTTCTTTTGATGCTTTTTTTTGATGTCTTGGTTTCCTCATCTACTGAATGAAAAGATTCCATTAGATGGCCTTTTAGCTCTTAATTCTTCCAGCTCTTAATTTATGATCTTCTAGATAATAACATTAACCACAACAATTATAATTAGCATTTACACAGCACTTCAAAGTTTGCAAAATTCTTTACAAATATTGCCTCACAATAACTCGGGGAAGTAGATGCAATTATCATGCCCATTTTACAGTTGAAGAAAATGCGGCAGACATTTTAAGTGACTTGACCAGAGTCATGGTTAAGAAGGGTTAATTGAACTCAGGTCTTGATTTCAGAGCTCTGAGCCACTGGCCCACTAGATACTTGATCAAATGAAGTAAGTATATGAGATTGGACTGCTGAGTACACATATGTATCATTACTCAAGAGACTTTATATCATGATAGGTCTATTGGGTTCATGAGGCAAGAGATAGTTTGCTTTGCTGTTGCTGAACTATGACATCAGAGAGGGGAAATGGAACATATCTCAGGGTATTTCTCTGATCTGTAAAGTAAACTTCAAAATAACCTTACATAAAGAATACATGTATCATCTGCTTTTTGTGTGAAGAGGATGGGCAGTGAAACTACTCCATGGTTAATGAAGTTTCTTTGTTTTGCCCCCCCCCCCCGGGGTCTTTATGTATTTTTAAAATAAACAGTTAATTATAAATGTAACCAAACACCTTCCAAGGCAGCAGACCTCTTGTGTTCTGAGTAAATACCCAGCACACACAAAGTAATTTTAAAATGTACACATGACTATCATTAAATATTAGTTATGCATCATTAGAAAGGGCATTGTGGGAGATGACTTCAAGACTTCAAGGAAGATGGCTTACCTTCTAGCAAAGATCTTGTATTTATATATCATATAGTACCATGAGCCCAGGAACTCAAACATTTCATAGGCAACAAAGGATTCTTAACAGAGCAAAAGAGACAGATACAGAGATAGAGAAAGTAAAAATGCAAAGAAAAAAATAGTGTTGTCTTTTCCAGAATAAAGAATTTAAACCCAGAGATAAATGGCTGGCCAAAAGTTTTTGAATCACTTAACTAAATGCTATATATGCATGAGAAGCAACAAATTGTTAACCTCCACTTTTGATTCCATATTAATACTTATGTCTAGGTGCACAAGTTTAAAACAAGTGTGCTTCTGAGCAAATTTCACAAAGTACTTTCTTGATCCTAAGTTAAATGCTCAATGTAAAGATAACTAGTAGAGAAGGGGTGCTCATTTTTTCTAGCACTCCTTTGTAAACGAGGGTTTTTATCAAAATTTCTCACCCTATTGTCAATTCTTCCATCTACCTTTAGATCTGTGATTCAAATGTCAGCCCCCACTTCCATCACATCTTTCTCACAAAAGCTAGTTCCTAATAATTTTTAAAATGATGATTCAAAAGAAATAATTAAATGAGAGGATATTGTGCATACCCCAGGCATCTGTAGCTTGCTCTTTAGGACATGGTAGGAATCATTTCTCCCAATTGTTAATGAATTATATGGAGGAGTTTATTGAGCCAAATTTGAAAGACAGCTAATATAGTTAAGTTGTTCATGTGACTACAAGTTGGTGTCCAGAAAATAAGCACAAAATTACTTGGCAGTTTATTTATTTATTTTTGTACAACAACAGTGTCAGCCTTGAAATAATTTCATTTACTTTCTCCATGAAAGAAAGATATAAAAATAGATTGATTAAGAATATTTACTCAAAGAGCATGCAATTATAGAAAGTAGATATACTTTTTTATATGCATATATATATGTGTACATATGTTTATGTGTATATATACTTTCTCATATTCAGGTACATATTTCTGTAGTAGATATACTATAACTACCATATTATAAACTATGTTGTATCTATAAACTATATTTATTATATCTGTAAAAAACAAAACAAAACAAAACATAGTGAACTTGTTGCCAAGCTATTAAAGATAAGGTATTGGAACATAATAATAATGGCTCATTTTCATATGAAATCCTAATGAGATCTATTTTCCTCATAACCACATGGGATTATTCTCATTTTATAAATGAGGAGATCAGATCTCAGACACATTAAATAACTTGTCTTACATCTAGTTCACATCTAAGCCAGAAGTGAAATTCATGTTTTCTGTCTCTTAAGTCCATACTTTTTCTTCAGTCAAGCCCTTGGTTCTAGCTCTAAAGCACTATTTTTCTGTGTAACCTGAGTTTTGAATATCTGTTTTTTCCCATCTGTATTATGGGTATAGTGCATTTTACACTTATTCATGTCATTAACCTACTATAATTATTGATTTTCATCAGTAAGCTGGTTAGTGTCCTCAGGGTACATGGCACACTTCAAAGTTTATATGTTCTTTGGAAAGAAGAAGCTAATCAAAATCCAAGGTGTTATCATAATTATCTCCTTAAGTATTTAGAGAACATATATCATAGTAGTGCCTTAGCTCTGAGACAATTATATTGTTTTAATTAAATTTCTATGCAAGATTTGTTCTTGGCCAAATAGTACAGAAAATGAGATTTTTTTTTCATCCTTTCTCTTTTCCATCTATCCTCACATCTTTTCTCTGTTCCCCACCAAACTTCTCTTCTCAGCTGATGATGATATCCATGATCATGTTTTTTTTTTTTTTTTTTCCCCATGAATTAACACCTGGATTTGCTTGCTTCTAGAAGAGGATAAATTTATATGCAAGGTATGCTGCTCCAACAATCAAGATGAACCAAGATTTCAGGCAGTGTTCAAGAAAAGTGTGTCTCATCTACCACGCCTAATTAGCATAACCCTGGAAGAAAAGAAGGGTACTGAGTTACTGAGACTGAGCTAATGACAAGTGATTCCATGTAAAGAGATTTAAAATTAAGGTGAAAAAATTAGATGTTTACTCAGGAAAAAAAATTTCAAACTTTTTTTTTTTTTACTCTTACCACCTTGAAGTCATCGGTGTTCTAAGCAAGGCATGGCTATAAGCCACAGTAACCATTGCCCAGGTTGAGAAGGAGTTTTCCCATGATCATGTTTGAAACTGAATTTTAGAGGCAAAAGTAATCATAAAAATGACCTTATCTTTTTGTTTTTACAAATGAGGAAACTGAGGTCCACAAAAGTAAGCCTAAGAGCACCCTGAAAGTCAGTGAATGAGCTAAAACTAGGATCTAGGCCCTGTTCCGTATACTTAGCTGCCCACCCCCTATTTCTTCTGTCAAATTATGAAATTTTTCTAATAAATTCCTTCACCCCAGGGAAAAGAAAGTACCATTGTGCCCTTGGTCAGGAATATTGGCACTTTAAAAACACTGGAGGAAAAGGACAATAGTTCCACAAAGAGAAACAATGGGCAAAATTATATTTCCAGCATTTATCAGCAAGCTTTTATTAAGTATCCACTATGTGTCAAACACTAAGTTAGAAGTTGGAGATAAAAACAGAAAAGTGAGAATTCTTGTCCTCAAATTGTTTTTATGATATTATTAATGGAGGAAATGTTCTTCAGTGGGGCCTTGATCTATATCCCTTGAATCATGCCATCAAGGGAAATAACTTTCCTGCCTATATGTAAAAATTATCTTATGTTTTAAAGAGTATCCTGACATTTTTAATAGAATGAAAATAAACTTCACTTTTCATTAGACTCTCAAACCTAATAGGTCATCTACATTGGAATGAAAAGATGTCAGAAGGGCACTATTTAAAACAAAAACAAACAAGAACAACAAAAACATGGGCCCTGGAGTGAGAAGACCTGTATTCACTGCCTGCCTCAGCTATTTACTGCTTCTTTTACCCTGCAAATCACTTAATCTCACTTTCTTTAATCTATGAAATGAAAGTTATGCCAGGTCATTTTTGAACTTCTTTTCATCTTTAGACTAATTCATTTTCCTTCTTAATACAAAAATCCAACATCTCACAGGAAAGAAAGAATGGGGAAATGACCTCTCTCAGGATATTCCCAAAAATAAGATTTCTATCTTATAATACGGCCTGTTTCATTGAGGAAAAAGCAAAAATCACACAGACAAATTTTTTCAAAGGTCTTTATTATGTGGAGTCCAACATAATTTGTATAGTTTATTATGTCTTTATTATATTCTATCCCTGGACTCTTAACCTATTAGTCTTTAATCTGCTTTCTGGAGCAACACAGAATCAATTCAATCCTCTTCTAAATTACAACCGTTCATTATTTGAAAACAGTAACTTGGGCAATTAGGAGGCACAGTAGATAGATGTCACAGTCTGGAGTCTGGAAGACTCAACTTCCTGAGTTCAAATCTGGCCTCAGATATTTACTAGTTTTATGGCTCTCAGCAAGCCATTTACCCCTATATATCTCTATCACCTCACAAGAGTATAGTAAAGATTAATGAGATAATCATCAGCCTTCATTTACCAAGATGAGTCACAGACTATCCTGTAGGAAGGGTGAATATTACTCCAGCTTCACTAGAATTGTCAGACTTCTGTAACTTGATAATGGTCATGAGCAGACCAGACAGAACTCCCAAATAGAATGTTACTTAAGTCATTTCTTAAAGGCTTAGAATAGAAATGTTCTCTTTGTGAATACAGTCATGAACTGAATTTCACCTTAAGTATTTTTTATTATTTTGGCCCCTGTCAAGTGAATTCCAACAATCACAAAGAATTTCCATAAAGCTTTCCCTAGCTGCCAGAGATCTCTCTTTTTCTTTGAGCTCTTAAGGAAGCCATCTTCTCCATGTAGGAATATGTTTTGCATGATTTAACATATAAAAACTATATTAAATTGATATTTGTTGGTGTATGTGTGTTCATGTGTGCACGAGCATGTGTACATAAGGAAGAGCATTTAGGATTCAAAATGTTTAAATGAATGTTAAGATTTGCCTTTATGGTAAGTAGAAAAAAATAAAATGGTGAAAAAGGTTATGAATTTTTTCTATTTTATTATTGAATATGTTTTATCTTACATTACTCACTATTGCATTTTCTATATATCTTGCCTCATCAATTAGACCATCAACTGGTTGAGAGTGGAGAATGTTTACTATTATTAATTGGTATTACCCTGAGCATGATGTTGGTACTTAATAAATATTAAAAAGTTATTTAGGAATTAAAAAAAATTTAAATGAAAATAATCTTTGTAAGTATCTATACCTAGCCTCTCATTCTACAAATGAACAAAAATACTTAAAGCCTGCTAATTTATTTGACACATCACACAGTCACTTAATGATGAAATTAGGACTGCCACACAGATCTCTTGGCTTATAGTTGTCATCATCATACTTTCTGATTGATTAATTAAATCCAAATAAAAATTTCAAAAATATTTAAAATCTTTGAAAATAAAGTCAGTCAATCACTTTGTATATTAGCTCTCTGGACTCCTATTGTAGGAACAGAGTATATACCAAGTTGACAGAATTCTCGTGGACTTATGGAAGATTCTAATGACATTAAATGTTAAAGTATATGACTTTAGACAATCAATCAACAAGTATTCATTTTTCTTATCTGGGGAGCACATGTATGCACACACAAAATAAATGCAAGGTTGTTGGAATGAGGCACTAACAGCTAAGAGGTGGGAAGTAAAACATATCTCATGAAAAAGATAGTATATGAACTAAGATTTTCAGGAAACTAGTATAATGAAAGGCAAAAGTTCGATGAAAATGTATTCTAGGAATGGAAGATCTCATTGACAAAGACACAGAGACCCAAGATGAAATATAATGTGTAAAGAACAGCAGGAAGCTCAATTTGCCTGGACAGTGGAGTATGGAAAATAAGGTTTAAGAGGCAAATTATAGCCGGATTGTGAAGGATTTGAATTTCTGAACTGAGAAAGTTATATTTGGTCCTGGAAGTAATAGGGAACCACTAGAATTTATCGAATAATAAACTTATGTGGTCATATTTATGCTTTAGAAAAGCATACCTACCACAACATATTTGGCAGCTGTATGCAACATAAATTGGGATGAGAAGAGACTTGAGTCAAAAAACAAATAGATTATAGTATTGTAAAGTATAATAGTATTTATATATATTCTAAGGTTTCCAAAATGTTTTACATGTAGTTGGCTCATTTCTTCCTTACAAAATCTTTTGATCTTGATGCTATCTTTATCCTCATTATACAGATAAAGAAACTGAGGGCCAGAAAGGTCAAGTGAATTGCCTAAGGTCACAAAGCTATTAAGTGTTTGAGGCAGGATTTTTTCTGACTCAACTCCTATACTTTATACACTACTTTAATTTGAAGTTTATTGCCCTAATATAATATATAAGGAAAGGTGATAAAGGTCTATCTTAAGGAAATAATTGTATAGAAAAAATAGAGGAAAGTACAAGAGGTCTGGACCTGTAATTTATGAAACGTGGCAACTGACAAAACCCATGAGCTCTCTTCTTAGTCTCTTCATCTGTTTTCTGACTTTAGAGACAAAAATAATTAATTCTTTAAGGAAAAAAATAATTCTAACTGCTACATATATTGATGTTTTTGTATAAACCTTTTTACTTGTTTTCATGGTTTATATGTTATTTCTAGATTTTTGTTTAATAGCTAGCATTTAAATTTTGCCTAATTATTTATATATATTGTTTCACTTGATTCTCACAATGATCCTGGGAAGTAGATATTATTTTATTTCCATTTTAGAGATGGGAAAATTGAAACAGAGAGAGGTTATGTGATTTACCCAAATTTACATACCAAGTAGTGTTTGAAGCAGGATTTAAACACTGGTCTTCCTGACTGCATATCCAATACAGTATACCCTGTGATCCCTGAGTAAATACATGTGTATATACATATGTGTGTTTGCATTAATATGAGTGTACTATTATTCCTTCCTCTTTCATAAAAGAAAACAACAACAACAACAACAACAACAAACCCATCTAAGTGGATTGAATTAGGTTTAAGGAAACCTAGACCCTGCTTTTTATTGAATCATTGATCCAAGATCATTTCTCTTCCAACTGTCATTTACTTGAGACTAAAGATGAATCTTGTGTTCTACTAATTTCAATTTTGTGAAATGTACAGAGTAAATATTAAGCTGAACATAAAAAGCAGTGGTAAGGTATCTACAGGGAAGTTTCAGCATTCATGTTTGTTTGGGGTTTTTTTTGTTGGGTTTTAGTGTTTATTTAAATAAAATTATTTCTCCCTTCTCAAAGGGATAGCTATGTTTCCTGATTTCCAGAAATGATTATTTTTAAAATGATTATATCAATTCTAGTACTAGTTTCCTCTGAATTTCTCTATCCAAACACTGTAAACTGTTCTCTTAAGTAAGTGGTTCTCTTACCATTACAAAGATTAGGAATCAATTTGGCTCATTTAACATGCATGATAGAGACATATAGCTTGAGGCCTGAGTTTGAAATCTGACATGTAAGAGGAATAAGGGCTTGGGCATTTCTAACTAGTAGCTGAGTTTTACTAACTAGCAGGAATTTTACTCCTTTTTCTTCTCCTTCTAGCTAGATTTTGCTGGGTTTTGAAAGGCTATAGAGCTGTACAGATTATGACCTTCTACTGAACATATCTTTTAAAGTGTGAATTTAGAAAGTTTACTGGAGAGATAATTATTTTATCTTGGTTTTACATTAAAACATATACAAGACCTACAGTGACTTTCAAAAATCAAAAGGTAGTAGTACTTGGTCATTCAATACATAATAGTTTCCCATATTGTTAAAGTGAGTAGCAGAGGACTAAGTATTTTATAAATTACCATCAGGTTTCTGTGTCCTCCATCTCTACTACCAAAAGGTGATGTTTATCACTACTATAACTATCACACCTAAAGACTCACTAGATTATTAGATGAAAGGAGTTTACTTTATTTTTCCATTGAGAAATGCCATTGCTCCAAGAATCTGTTACATTCATACAGACCTAGATTTAACATGAAAATTCTCACTTTCACTCTTCTGATATTTCTTCAATTCCTTAATGCCATTTTTCCTCCTCCCATTTTTCCTCAAGGAGAGAGTTTACATAACTGTCATATTTAAAAGGTACACCCTTAAAATATGGCACAATAAAAAATATGTAATTCTAAACTATGTATATACACAAGGAATACATTTGCTACTTTTATTCAATGCTAGGAGAGCTAATGCTGATAGAGTTCTTTGAACAGTACATTTCAGTAGAAAATATAATAGTATTTTCTCCATAAATATAAATTATTTCCCCACCCCACAAAAACTCAATATCATAGTACCTATTAAGATGGGGATTTCCCCAAACTTTTTTTTAAGCTCCTCTTCTTATTTAAAATATTATGTGGTCTCTATTTTTCCACTTGCCAGAAAGCTGAACACAATGAATTATGCCTCTTTGCAGATGAGTCAGATGAATAGCTTCTGCTAAAAGCCATGATCTGTAAAAAAAAAAAAAAAAAAAAAAAAAAAAAAAACAATGGCAAGGCAGCTATCTGTGCTAATTGTCTAAGAGACCCCAATAGGCTTAATATATTATGAACATGTTTATCTTGGGTCTCTTTTGCCTTATTTAATAAAGGTCTTGAGATTTTGACTGTTTTTCCTTTGATAGATTGAGAGAAAATTTCTCAAAGACCCTTTTATGACATTTTACTAGTATAATTCTAGATTTAATGCTAGGAGGTGCTTACTTAGAGGGATATTAAAAGTTCTTATATTTGGTCATTTCTAAAATAGTTAAAGAATTAAGGTTAATGATTTAATATTCATCCTTAGGATGAAGAGGGTTATGATGTTCTCAAAAATCACTTTATATAACATCATGATGTACTTAAATGTCCAGGTAAGTGAAGATAGATAAATGAAGTGGTCATATTCAAATATTTAAATGTCTGTTTATAAAGAGGAAAATATAATTAGACTTTATGTAAAGAAAAATACCTTAACATTTAGAGTTATGCCAATAGTTTACATAAGGAGATAGGTAATAGATCCATCCCCACCCCACTAGAAGTCTTTTTTAAAATAGTATTTCATTTTATTTTTATTTTTCCAATTACATATAAATAGTTTTCAACATCCATTTTTTGTAAGGTTTTGTGTTCCAAATTTTTTCTCCCTTCTTTTGTTATCTTCCCCCTCCTTGAGGAGGGGGAAGCAATCTGGTATAGATTATGAATGTATAATACATTTAAACATATTTCCACATTTCTCATGTGGAAAAAAAAATCAGAACAAAAGGGAAAAATCATGAAAACAAAAAAGGAGTGAAAATATTATGCTTCAAAAGCATATTTAGTATCCATGGTTCTTTCTCTGGATGTGGATAGCATTTTCCATCCCAAGACTATTGGAATTGTATTAGATCATCACATTATTGAGTAGAGCTAAGCTTATAGTATTTGATCATCACATAATCTTGCTATTGCTTTGTACAATGTTTTCCTGGTTCTGCTCATTTCACTTAGCATCAGTTCACACAAGTCTTTCCAGGATTCTCTGAAGTCATCCTGTTCATCATCATTTCTTAAAGAACAATACTATTCCTTTTAGTTTTTATACCATAACTTATTCAGTCATTCCCTAATTAATAAACATTCAGTCAATTTCCAATTCCTTGCCAGTACAAGTGCTGCTACAAACACTTTTGCACATTTTTCACTAGAACTCTTGAAGCAAAGGTAGATGACCATTTCTCTGGGATATTGTTGGTGATTCTTAATCAGAGAGAATTGAACTAGATGATTTTTCATTCTCTTTTGAGGTTGAGATTCTGTGAAGTACAATTAACATCATAAAATGATATAAATGAATATTATGTTACATATCAGACATAACTATCATAATAGAATATAATATAGCATGGCATGACATAGCATAACATAATATGATATGATAGGTTATGATATAGTACAACATTAATAGTATAATCATCAAATGACATAACAGAAGTAGCTGGTGGCACAGTAGATAGAGCTCTGGGCCTGTAGTTATGAAGAGCTGAGTTCAAATCTAGTCTCCCACCCTTACTAACTGGGTGATCCTGGGCAAGTCACTTGCATCTCTCTTTGCCTTAGTTTCCTCAATTATGAAATGGAGGTAATTAAAGCACACGATTGCTGTAAGTATCAAATTATTTCATACTTTTAAAGAGCTTAATACAGTGCCTGGCATATAGTAGAAACAATATAAATGCTTATTCCCTTTTCTCCCTACATAACATACTGTAACATAATATAGCCTAAACATTAACATAATATAATTTAACCATAGAATGTAAATTTCTCAAGGGCAAGGTCTATGTTTTATGGATATTCTATGCTGGAGTATAGATAGTAAGCAAATATTAAGGAAACATCACAGATGCTTCAGGATACATAGAAAATGGCAGATTGATTACTTAGAGCATGTTTTATTTTTCTCATTATGGTGAATGAATTCAATAAATATTGAATTCTCACCAGTTGCACTGTTGAGGGTACTGTGGGAAATCCAAAACAAATACAAAATAATCATTTTTTCTTAAATAAATGATCATCTTTTTGTATAGAGAAATAGAAGACAAACACATAGCATTTATGAAATAGCACAAGCCATTTTGAGTGTAAGTAATACAAGCAAAATGAGAATTACATAGGAGAACTATTAGAAGTGTAAAGGAGTAAAAGATATCTTTGTGAGCTTGAAAGGAGGGTAAGACTCTATGGAAGCAATTAAGCTCATGATGAGTTTTGAAGGCTAGGTAGAATGTATACAAAAAAGAAAGCTGAGGGCATTTCAGATGGGAAACAAATGATAGGTAAAGTCAGGGATTTGGAGATGAGCATAATGTTTTTGGGCAACAGTGGGAATCACAGATCCAGAATTGAAAAACATCTTTAAGATCACCCATTGTGAACTCCTTTTTTTAGAAATGGGGATTAAGTCTCAGAAAAGTTTTTTAAAAATGACTTTTCTAGAATTACATGAGTAGTAACGACAAATTTGAAAACATTTTGAATCTTAACTTCTTTCCATAATACCAATTTGGCTGAAGACTGCTTTGATTTTTTAATAAGAAAAACAGTTAGAGACACAGTGAATAGTTATAGCTAACACTATTATCTCTTTTCATCTATTCACATAGCAAATATTTCTTTTTTTTTCTTTTTTTATAAAGCTTTTTATTTACAAAACATGAGTGACCTTTCAACATTGACCTTTGCAAAAAAAACCTTTTTTTTTCCCCAAGCTTTTTCTTTCCTTCTCCCCACCTCCCACCCCTAGATGACAGGTAATCTAATACATGCTAGATAGGATAAATTATATGACAAATACAGTACATGTATACATATCTATACAGTTATCTTACTGCACAAGAAACATCAGATCTAGAAAGAGAAGAAGAAAAAAAAAACAACCTAAGAAGGAAAACAAAATGCATGGAAATATTCACAGAAAGTGTTAAAATGCTGTGTTTTGGTTCACTCTCAGTTCCCACAGGCCTCTCTCTGGATGTATATGACTATCTTCATCGTAGCACAACTGGTTTGAATCACATCATTGTTGAAGAGAACCATGTCCATCAAAATTGATCATCGTATAGTCTTGTTGCTGTATATAATGTTCTCCTGGTTCTGCTGATTTCACTCAGCATCAGTTCATGCAACTCTCTCCAGGCCTCTCTAAAATCTTCCTGTTGGTCATTTCTTACAGAACAATAATATTCCATAACATTCATATGCCATAATTTATTCAGCCATTCTCCAATTGATGGGCATCTTTTCAATTTCCAGTTTCTTGCCACTACAAAAAGGGCTGCCACAAACATTTTTGCACATGTGGGTCCCTTTCCCTCCTTTAAAATCTCTTTGGGATATAGGCCCAGTAGAAACACTGCTGGGTCAAAGGGTATGTACTGTTTGATAACTTTTTGAGCATAGCTCCAAATTGCTCTCCAGAATGGTTGGATCCGTTCACAGTTCCACCAACCATGTATCAGTGTCCCAGTTTTCCCCCATCCCCTCCAACAGTTATCATTATCATTTCCTGTCATTTTAGCCAATCTGACAGGTGTGTAGTGGTATCTCAGAGTTGTCTTAATTTGCATTTCTCTAATCAATAGTAACTTGGAGCACCTTTTCATGTGACCGGAAATAGTTTCAATTTCTTCGTCTGAAAATTGTCTGTTCATATCTTTTGACCATTTGCTAATTGGAGAATGGCTTGAATTCTTATATATTTGAGTCAATTCTCTACATATTTTAGAAATGAGGCCTTTATCAGAACCTTTGGATGTAAAAATATTTTCCCAGTTTACTGCTACCCTTCTAATCTTGTCTGAATTCATTTTGTTTGTACAAAAACTTTTTAACTTGATATAGTCAAACTTATCTATTTTGTGATTAATGATGACCTCTAGTTCTTCTTTGTCACAAATTCCTTCCCCCTCCACAGGTCTGAGAGGTAAACCATCCTACATTGTTCTAATTTGTTTATAATATCATTCTTTATGCCTAGATCATGAATCCATTTTGACCTTATCTTGGTATATGGTGTTAGGTGTGGGTCAATGCCTAATTTCTTCCAGACTAGTTTCCAATTATCCCAGCAGTTTTTGTCAAATAGTGAGTTTTTATCCCAAAAACTGGGGTCTTTGGGTTTATCAAACACTAGATTACTATTGTCATTGAGTATTTTGTCCTGTGAACCTAACCTATTCCACTGATCCACTATTCTATTTCTTATCCAGTACCAAATGGTTTTGGTGACCACTGTTTTATAATATAGTTTTAGATCTGATACAGCTAGGCCACCCTCATTTGCATTTTTTTTCATTAATTCCCTTGAAATTCTTGACCTTTTGTTTTTCCAGATGAATTTTGTTGTTATTTTTTCTGGTTCAGTTAAGTAATATCTTGGGAGTTTGATTGGTATAGCACTAAATAGATAGATTAGTTTAGGTAGTATTGCCATCTTTATTATATTCGCTCGACCTATCCAAGAGCACTTGATGTTTTTTCAATTGTTTAGATCTGACTTTATTTGTGTGGAGAGTGTTTTGTAGTTTTGCTGATATAGATCCTGACTTTCCCTTGGCAGATATATTCCCAAATATTTTATACTATCGATAGTTATTTTGAATGGAATTTCTCTTTGTATCTCTTGCTGTTGCATTTTGTTGGTGATGTATAAAAATGCTGATGATTTATGTGGATTTATTTTGTATCCTGCAACTTTGCTAAATTCTAATAGTTTTTTAGTTGATTCTCTAGGGTTCTCTAAGTAGACCATCATATCATCTGCAAAGAGTGATAATTTGGTTTCCTCATGGCCTACTCTAATTCCTTTAATCTCTTTTTCTTGTCTTATTGCCAAGGCTAGCATTTCTAACACAATATTGAACAGTAATGGTGATAGTGGGCAACCTTGTTTCACCCCTGATCTTATTGGGAATGGTTCCAGTTTATCACCATTACATATGATGCTAGCTGATGGTTTTAAATAGATGCTACCGCTATTTTAAGGAAAAGTCCATTAATTCCTATACTCTATAATGTTTTTAATACGAAAGGATGTTGGATTTTATCAAATGCTTTTTCTACATCTATTGAGATTATCATATGGTTTTTGTTAGTTTGGTTATTAATATACTCAATTATGTTAATAGTTTTCCTAATATTGAACCATCCCTGCTTTCCTGGTATAAATCCTACTTGGTCATGGTGTATTATTCTAGGAATGATTTTCTGTAATCTCTTTGCTAATATTTTATTTAAGATTTTTGCATCAATATTCATTAAGGAGATTGGTCGATAATTTTCTTTCTCTGTTTTTGTTTTACCTGGTTTAGGTATCAGTACCATGTCTGTATCATAAAAAGAGTTTGGTAGGAGTCCTTCATTCCCTATTTTTTTGAATAGTTTATATAATATTGGAGTTAACTGTTTTTTAAATGTTTGGTAGAATTCACATGTAAATCCATCTGGTCCTGGGGATTTTTTTTTAGGGAGTTGATTAATGACTTGTTCTATTTCTTTTTCTGAAATGGGACTATTTAAGTAATTTATTTCCTCTTCTGTTAATCTGGGCAATCT
>JAJPUD010005002.1:84384-94463 GCA_023553655.1 Myrmecobius fasciatus | reverse complement strand
TCTCTCTCTCTCTCTCTCTCTCTCTCTCTCTCTCTCTCTCTCTTTCTGTGTTTGTGTGTGTATGTGTGTGTGTGTGTGTCTACATGCATGTATTTATTAAATCTAACCTGGGAAAGAATTTTCTGTAAAAGAAGTTAGAAAGATAAACTAAATTGTGTATCCCAGTACTGGTGTCTGAGGCAAGTTTTTAATTCAGGTCATCATTACTTCAGGTCCAATATGTTATTTATTTTACTTCCTAGTTGTATCACTTTTTAAAAATGCATTCATACAAAAATGTTATATCAATCTACCCAATTTCATAGTATTTCATAGAAATTTCATAATATTTCAAAGAAAATCACAAACCTAGCAAAGGAACTTCCATTTACCAAAACAAACAAAAAAACTTACTAGAAAATCAGGCTCAAAGAACAACAGAATAATTGTGTGTAATTATTTTTTCATAATATTCATAAAAACACAGCTCACTTTCTTTTAAAATACATAATTCCAGTACTTATTTGGCATTCCTATATAGACAATTATGTTATAGAAACTAATAGGTTATAGATATATAGAATAGATATACCAATAAATAATATATGTTTTTCACCCTTACTTAAGAGACTAGAAAGGGAGTAAAATGCATAAATATTATTGATATTCATAATCAGCATTATTTTGCCACTTTAAGATTTGAATCCTATTTTACAAATAAGAAACATAAATAACTTTTCTGTATAGATTTCAGAGAAAGTGGGGAAGAAGAGGATGGAATACTGAGATCTGTTCCATAGGCAAGAAATTGAAAGAGTCTGAAATTTGGGCTGTCAGAGCTGTTATCAGAAGTAGTGTTGGCAAAGTCATAAGATGAGTGAACTAGAGCTAAGTGGGGAGGGGGGAGAGGAGGAAGTGGGAACATTTGGGGCAGAGCAGGCCTCATAGCACCATATAGTATTCTATGTATGTGGTTCTGAATTAACTTTTTCTTTGAAGACTGTGTCTGTCTACAGATAGAGAAATGAGTTAGTTATCCATATAATATGGAGAGAGGGTCTTGGAGTCCAGAAAATTTGGGTTTAAATTCTACTTCAGATCTATATAAATAAAATCACATTTTATTTATGTATATGTGCACACACACATGCAAACAACCACACTCTCTTACATAAAGCCTCATGAAATAGGAGAAAGTTGCTATGTGTACTGAAACTTGTCTAGAAAACTATTGCTTAATATAATTCTAGGTCTGCATTCACACAAAGTAATTGATTCTGGGGAAAAGAAATCTCTTTTTTTCGTGGTACTGCAAGATACTTGTATTTTGTTCTGGTCAATTTACATTTTTCTCCCAGTGATTTAAAATCTCCATTGTATCACTATAGCACAGGGCAAGAAGCAAAATTTTGCACTCTAAATACAGATTCATTTTTCTTTAAAAATTTCCAAGACAGACATAGGAAGGCAATCAGTAATTAGGTGAAACATGTTGAACAATTCAGTCTTCTTCTGAGCTTGTAGAAGTGACAAACTTTCAAAGATATGCCTTGCACTACTGCTTGAAACTTTTTTTATATTATTACAGCCTGGCTTTTAAAGGTTTCTTTGAAACAAGTGAAGAGTGAACTTTAATTCATGTTTTTTAAACAAAGGTTATATGAGACTTACAGCAGTCTTACAAAAGAAAAATATCAGCAGGAACTGCAGAGTACTACTGACTTTCAAATTTCTCTACAGGTATTATTTCCCATGAATAGGAACAAAGAGCAAAAACAGTTAAAAAAGCATATTCAAATGTGTGCATAAAAAGGCATGGTAAATGAATACTGTTTAGTTTGCTGACATAATTACTTGAATGTAATTTTTATGAGTCGTAGAAATCTTGGCATTTTCACTGAACCAGATAATTAGACTCTGAATAGAACAGGGTCAGAATAATTAATACATCAAAACTAGATGAACTTTTTCTAATTATTTTTATTTAATCTCTATTATAATTATTGTTATACTCTGCTGAGCATGATTGCCTCATGTTCATAGATTTGAATGCAGTCTTATAGTTGCATCCTGGGACTTTGTGGAATATTAACAAACCGTGGCCTGGAGAAATTAGAATGGTGTAGTTTCATGATGGAATTCTAAATTGGAATTTCATATTTTTCTATATAGTGGCACAAAATTTCCTCCACAATCGGTAAAAAAAAATGAGAATTTGAAAAACAAAAGTTTACTTTGCTTTTAAGTTAGACTTTGCTAAAGTTGAAGGAAAAATGGTTTGAGTTTTTTTGGCAACGAGTTTTTTTTGTTTCTTTTCATAAAACTTTTCAGCTACAAAATATATACATAGATATATGAATATATGTTTATATATATATATAATGTATATATATCCATACATGCATATAATAAAGTTTCAAGGTAGTGGCTTTATTTAGTTTTAAATTATTTTAAAGGATTTTAGATTAAGTCCAAATCATTAATTCTAATCATTAAAGTTTTAATATCAGTTGATGCAGACTGTAAAGATAATTGACAGCAAACAAGGAAATCACTGAAATTCATATTAGAAATTGATGATGCATTTTAAAATACCCACATTTTTAGTAAAAGCATCAAGTTTGGATTTCATAAACTCAACTAATCCTTTTGCTTATCTCACAAGTTCAAAGGCAGGTAGCTTTCATATGGCTTCTAAGGTCCCTTTTAGTTTTTAATCTAAGATCCCATTATTCTTTCTTTTTGTATTATTTAGAGAATATCATCTGTGTTAGGATAACAAGTGATAGAGGGACAGTCACCACTAATATATTCCTATATTTTGTGTAATACCTACATAGCAACTTGGAATGACATCCTTGTGGTTGTCATCAATGTTTTCAGTCATTTATCCAAAATTCTTCATTTAATAAACGCTTATCAAGCATCTTTAGCATTGCTAACAAAAACAACCCTTCAATATTTACTATGCTTAGAGCATGTGATGTTCCAGATCATATTTAGGATCTGAATTAATTAATGAGTGAGGCAAGTGAGCACTATTTAGGTACTCATAATAACTAGATGTTATGAGTATAGAAATCTATTATTTGTTTATTTGCTTGTTTTTCTTTCCCTTCAGTTAAGGTGGGAATATAGAAGGATAGAATTTTATCTGATTTTTTCCCTCTTCTTTCTTATCTTGTTGTTTGGGTAAAGCAAAGGAGACTAACCTGAAGGGTCATAGGATTGTGGGCAGACCCAAAGCCAGAATGTTATGATGACAAAGATATTCACAGCTCTTTCAAAATTATGCAGTGGATATAAATTTTTTAACCTGGAGAACAGATGGCATGTATTCAGATGATGTCTCTGAGGTTTACTAGTTATATACTATCAGGTAGCCTATTTAACCCTTCTAAGTCACAGTTTCCTCATTTTTAAAAAAAAATGGAGTTGGATTATATCTCCTTTAAGGTTAGAGTTTTACAGCTCTCAGTATATGACACTACAATTCATGGAGAATATTAATGGAAAATATTAGAAATATTTTAAGAATAAGAACAAAACCTCCATTCATATTTCAATTATTTTTTTGTTTGTTGTTGTTGTTGTTGTTTGCAATTGGATTTTTCTATTCCTTTCAGACTGGAAAGACAATGACCACCCATAGGCCCAATCCCTATTTTTATCAGCATAGAAACTATAATTTAATTGTTTTTCTAAAATGTGCCAGTTCCATACCTATGCCCTTTAAAACTTCTGAAATCAAGATATGCCTAAACTCAGAGATTACTTTACTAGTGGGTACCACCATATCATCCCTATGATAATCTAACATATTTTATTCAATGATGATATTTCTCTATTATCTGACAATGGAAATGTTAGCAAAATCCAGAAATAAGACACATTCTTCATGCCTTTGATTTTGAAATGCTCAATAAAACAAACTTCTTCCTTTTATATCTATTCATCCCTTATTTCATTCCAATAAATTAAACCAATATTTTTAAAATAATTTATTATAACAACTTAGATGATGCAGTGAATACATTGCTGAAGTCAGAAAGTACTGAATTCAAATTTGAGCTCAGATACTTACTAGATGTATGACTCTGGGCACATCACAACTTCTATTTGTCTCAGGTACCTTAATTATGAACTGTAACAGTTCTTACTAACAGTACTTACCTTTTAAGATTGTTATAAGGAAAAAATGAGATAATATATGTAAAATAATTTTCAAGTTTTAAAGTACCATATGAATATTTTTACTGTTATTTATATAGAGGAGAAAGAGCCAAGTTTAAGGTCAGGAATATGAGTTCAAGCCTTTCTGAGATATATATATGTGATCATGGACAAATTGCTTAATTTTTTAGAGCCTTTTACTGAAATTAGCTTCAGGTTTAGTCACCAAGCCATATGAAATACTTTGTCTCAGTTTCCCCATCAATAAAATCAAGGTGTTAAATAGATTATCCCTATAATATCTTTTCTGGCTATGAAATTCTATGACTCTGTGTGGACACATGTACAGCATGTATGAGTGCATATGTGTATCTCCATGTGAGTAGGAGTATATTATTGAATTAGAAAGACATTTGACAAATAAAGGAAATATGTGTTTGATTATTGCCAGTGTAATTTTACTGATACAATAGCAATGACTATCTCCCTATTTAATGATAATTCTAAAGAAATCATAACTATTGAAGTTTTTCTTTCACAGATAAAGTGTTTTCTGACCACCAGGTAAGATTAAATATGACAATTTCCACCCACACACACACACACACCAGTCCTTTGAAGCACAAAGGACACATGGCAGAAGACTGATTACTAGATAGATTAGTAGATAGAGACTGGTTCAAATACTGTCTCCTACATTTATTACTTGTATAATCCTGGACAAACTGTTTAGCTTCTCTTATTCTTAGTTTCATAGTATGTAAAATAGCATGTTGGGGAGGGCCATCCTTAATGACTATAACTATAAAGTCCTTTCTATAGTTATATCTATGATTCTCTTAAATAGATGGAGTTAAACAATGGTAATAGCTAGGGGGGCAACTAGTTCACTAAGTGGATAGAATATTGCACCTGAAATCAGGAAGACCTAAATTCAAATCTACTCTCAAACATTTATTAGCTCCTAGAAAATCACTTAGCCTCAAGTTTTCCTTGATTCACCAGGGAAGGCAATGATGAATGGCAGTATCTTTGCCAAGAAAATCCCATTAACAATATGGTCTACAGGATTATGAAAGATTGAACCATGACTGAAGAACAACAGCAATAATAATAGTGGCCTGAAAGGACTAAGGTAAAGATGAGGGAAAGAAAGAAGGAAAAAAAATATCAGTTGGTAAAAATTCCACCAGAATGAAATCAAATCTTCCTTGCCTCTGACTTTCTGTTGATTAAACAATCAACAAATACGTTTTTAAGCTTTTACTATGTAGTAGACAGTATTCTTGACACTAGAAATGTAAAGAGAAATATGAAACAGTCCCTTACTTTAAGACGCTTAAAAGCTAGCCAGAGGAGACACAATTTTTTATAAGCATATATGAAATAGATGCAAATTAATAGAGGAAGTAGAGGAAGGGGGTGATAGTAACTACTTGGATTTGTTGGAGAAAGGTTTTACATAGAAAGTGACGTGCTGAGCTTTAAAGGAAATTAGGGATTCTTAGAGGTACATGTGAGGAGAAAGATGACAAGCTTGCCGTGGCATAGACAGGGAAAAGATTCAGAGATGGGAAATGGAGTGTTAGGTATCAAAAAATAGCATAAAAACTAAAATGGTTACTTTGGAATATATATGAAGGTGAGTAATGTCTATTAATACTGGGGAGGCAATTAAACTGATTGATTAAGCCAAAATTGGATACAGCCCTTTTAGAATATTTTAATGGCTATATGGAAAATAGATTGGAGTGGAGGAGAAAGTAACAGGAGGCCTACTAATTGAAATGCTATTGCAAAGTCCATGTGCAAGATGATGAGGGCTCAAGCCAGGGTAGTAACTGTGAGTCAAAAGAAGAAGATGGATGTGAGAGATGGACAAGATTTGGCAACTGATCAAGACCTCAGTTGGCCTGTCATCTATCCCTTTTCCCTCCTTACTGCCTCACCTCACATACAAGGAAGTCTTTCTGTTTGTTAAAAATCCAGGGTTTCAAAACTACTTTTGTTACCTTACATTAATGGGATATTCCTGTTAAAGGCCATTGTCAGAACTAAGGATCTCCAGGTAATCATAGTTTTATTCGTTGTCTCATTTTCTTTGGTCCGTTGATAAAGAGCCAAGTTGGAAATATACAATCTGGGTAAAATACCATGATATTCTTTCCTTGTATAGATTCAGTCACACTCTATCAATGTCTCCAGTAGTTCTTGTGTCTCCAGTCTCCCCTGAGTTCACTCCATCTTCCCTCAGTGAATTGTGTGTTTCCTGACATTTCAGTAATTTATCAACCTGGCATTAACTTACCATGATACAGGGATATGGAGTCAAGCACCTTGGCTTTCTCACTTGGCAGAATTCTCTTATTGGCACTCATGTCTGACTTCTCATCACATCTTAAAATTTAGGAGATGAATAGCTAAAGAATTTTAAATCCCCCAGTTTAAAGCATTCGTGTTTATATAGTTTAGAGACCCAATGAGTGATTGGACTTTCAGAAACAGTGACCCCACATCAAGAATGACAGGACAGTTGAGAACAGTGGTTAAATGAGGTTATTGTATACTAAGAAAGAGCAAGAAAAGAAAAAAAAAGTAAATCATGAATGCTATGAATTTAATTTAGGCTGGGAATTTCCTGTTGGTTATGGCTAGGGATTCATATAGCCCCTACAGAAACAAGGAGAAGGGGAGATAGTTAAATCAGCACTTTGCAGCTTTGCTGATATTCAATAGTTTAAAAATGGATTTACTTAGATTTTATGACTTGTATACATCAGAAAGTGAATTTGTATCTTGGAAAATGTTTGCCAGTCTTTGAGTACCTGATAAAACCTAACATAAAGCACTAAGTAATGTGGAGTTGGGTCTGAATGGCTATCTTTTTAATTCTTAAAAGACCCTTCACAGACATTATAGAGTTAGACTGATTTGCCTTACTAGCACTACCCACTGAGTACAGCAAAACACAGATTTGGCTAGAAGTATGCCACAGTCATTCTTAGAGGTTTTTGGAAACCAGAGACCCTTAGCACAGTATTTTTGGAACAAACTCCAAACCCACAGATTCTCATTTCCCTCAATAAATTCATTGAAATGCTCTGCTCCCTACACCTCTGTCACCTATTAAATTCAACTATCTCTTAAGGTGTACTTATTAGCAAATTTAGTAGAAGAACATGACGTACTATAAAAATTATTGAAAAAATGCATAAAGCATAAACAATTTATGTGCCACCTTTAAAGACTGAAACCATATTATTGTGAACTGGGTGAATCCCAGGAGGGATCTCAGCATTTCCTTCCCTTTCCACAACCTTTTTCTCACAGATAAATAAATATATATACATACAAATACACACACACACACACACACACACACACACACACAGAAAGAGAGACAGAGAGAAAACTTCAGATGTAAATTCATAGAGATTTTATCAAGGAAAGGGATGTTCATGGGATAGAGACATTAGGAAACTTTTTTTTTTCCGATAAGGTATAGGATATACTTAAAATTTTTGTATACCAAGAAAAATATTAGATATGCCTCAAAATCATTTTAAGGAAAACAGTAGGAAGTTACCTCTCTGACACCAGTTTGCTTAAAGATAGTGGGATAGATGAGATGACACATCATGGCATTTACCAGAACTTTGCTTATGAATCAACCTACTTAAGTGATTTTCCCATTTCTCTATTCTATTTCTTAAGAACATGTAAATTAATTTCTGAATAATATCTATTTCCTCCCCCATCTTCCCCTTACAGCCTTACATTTTTACCCTTTATGAAAATGCTCATGGTCAGGATTACTTTGATCGCACAGAAGATATTTTTGACAATTTTGCTTCTCATAGAATATATAACACTAAAGACCTAGGATCTGGAGGAGACTTCCATGATCATCAAATCCAAACCAATCATCAAGTGAAGGACTTGAGACCACAGGAAGTTAAATGACTTAGTATCATAAATTATTTATTTATATGATGATTTAATTTATATAATTTAATTTATATGATTATTTACATGATGATTTAATGATAAAAATCATTAGTCAAAGACCCTCATTTTTACAGAAGAGGGAACTGAGGTGCAGAGAAGAGAAGGGGAAATAGCAAAAGTGAGATTTAATCTTCTGATTCTTGGATCTTCTGATTCCAGAGCCAGTACTGTTGACACTGGATCTACATTCTATCTCCCTTTAGCTATTTCTTCCAGATTTCAAATATTTGTGATTTAATACATGAGGTTACCCCTCAATCTTATAACTATATGATTTAGCAAATGGAGCACATAGTCTACTATAGCCAAAAATTTAATTGGCCTTTAGTCAACTTGATTATAAAACTCTGAATTTAACTAGAGTGCAATAAGTACCAATAGATACACCCCCAATCCCTAGCTCCCTAGTTCGACCCTTTCCAGCTTGGTAGCACTAATTAGATCTTGTGGTCCATTTTCAAGAACCAAGGGTCTCCATGATGAGACATAAAAGGAAGATCTTTGTGGTGGTCTATAGTAACTTGCTGAAAATTAGGAAGTTATAAAAAGGATTCTGAGTCAAGTCCTTAATTAAAGCTCAGTCAAAGGAATACAGACCTGGAATCAGGAAGATATGAGTTCAAATTTGACTTCAGATACCTACTAGTTGTGTGATTCTGAGTAAGTCTCTGTACCTGTTTACCTCAGTTTCCTCATCTGTTATATAAGAACAATAATACCATTTACCTATTAAGGTTGTTGCAAGGATCAAAAGAGATACAATTTGTAAAATACTTAACATACTACTTGACATATAATAGACACTATTTAAGTGTTGGTTATTATTATTATCATCATCTGTTTTAATTTTGTATTTAAACAAGGAACCAGATTATTAATTTGTTTTGTACAAATGTACAAAGTTAATTTTGAACACATCTATCTTTAAACATCCCAATTTTTAGTCTGGAACAAAATAAAACAACTGAGGAAAAGGTTATACTGACTTTTTGGAGGGATAAGGAAAGACAGGGAGTATAATACAAAACTTTTTAAACTGTGGGTTTCTACCCTCCTCCCCAATAAGGGGTCATATAACTGAATGTGAGAGTCATGAAATTATGATTTATTATCAGTATATGTTTGATTTGTATATCTATTTTATTTATCTATGTACCCAGGGTCATGTAAACATTTCTCAGACCAAAAGAGGTCACAAGTAGAAAAAGTTTAAGAAGCTGTGCTCTAATCAACTATTAAGAAAATTGCTTCAATTCCCCACTTGCATTCTGGTTGTTTTAATTCACCTGGTATTGAACAATTAAAAGACCAAAGTAAAATTTAAGGGTCCACAAATTATACCCAATATTTTTAAAGTTGGGATTACATGGAACATGCCTAAATATGGTAGAATAGAACTAGTCCCTGTGGTCTCTTAATGATTCCTGCAGATCACTGGTTTATTGACTTGGCTATAGCACATCCACGTGGATGGGCTGTGGTAAAACCAACCAAACTGGTTCTGCCATGAGTGGGTTTGGTAGTTGCAAACTATAAATGAGGTCTTAAATTCCCATCACTCAATATGTCAAAAACTAATTACCACATGATTAAAGCATATATAAAAATTTAAACGTATTTCTTAATATCCATTTTCATTGATGTGAATGATCTTTCCAATGTTCCTATGTACCATTAACAAGAATTTCATTTAATAGAAAGCAAAGTTTCTGTGTGTTGTTAAATTGGAAAGGAAGACAAAAAGAATGGAAAGAAGCAGGGTAGAAGGAAGGAAAGAAGGAAGGAAGGAAGGAAGGAAGGAAGGAAGGAAGGAAGGAAGGAAGGAAGGAAGGAAGGAAGAAAGGAAGGAAGGAAGAAAGGAAGGAAGGAAGAAAGGAAGGAAGGAAGAAAGGAAGGAAGGAAGAAAGGACGGAAGGAAG